>JAFHBW010000305.1:0-31394 GCA_019022765.1 Westerdykella sp. P71 | reverse complement strand
GGTTTCTATCCTCCTTCGAGGCGGAATGACCCCAGATCTCATCTGGGTTAAGCCCTCTGGGCACCAGCCCATTACACGCACATATCGTTCTGGGGAGTGGCATATGCACTTTGATCTGTCGGTGAAGTCAAGGCGGTGGAAATACAAATACGGTAAGGTATTGCTAGGCTGCAATACTTCACGAATGATGCCGTGAATGACCCACGCCCTTGTTAAGTTTAACTGGCCCTTTGTGCTAGAATGGTTCATCCCACAACTCGCAACAAAAGAAGCATTACGGGCATTCCGAGTCTCAGAGACCCGAACTGTTGCTGATTTTGCTCCCAAATGAATGGGAGGATGTGATAGCTTTCCACAACCCATATATAGTGTAAAAGAGGATATGGTGGTGAAATTACCTATGTAGGGACAGGCGCTCAATATGGATACTACAGGATCCCGCTTTATCGTTTGCAAGGAAGTCACGCGGATTGTCCAGCCGTGAAAATGCGCATATGATCAAATTGCAAGCGGTGACACTCGCAAACTGTTGTAAACAGTGAAGCCATCCATGAGCTACTGTGAGGTCACGGGTCAGTACGCTAGAGAAGCAAGTTCAGGCACAAGCTGAATCCACCCTGACCGCACCATTTCCAGCATATTGGCGGTGCCCGTAAAGGACTCGGTATTCACCGGATTCCAGGCATTGGAGAGCGTCAAGTGGGGGCTTTTTGGTCACAGTGAGACCGAAAATGTTGAGGACCCAAAGCGGCGTTGCGGCAAATCTCTGAAGCCGCCTCACTCAGACAATGGAACAATATCCTAAGCAGCCTGCGCGAAGACGAAGTGACAACAGGAGCCAGAATTGCGAGCTTTGGGGCCTTTTACAAATTGCTACCGGCGCCGCGTAAGAACCTGCAAACGCAAATGAAGGGTCACCTCATTGTAGTAGCCAAGTTGACGGAAAGGTTTGCAGGGTGAAGCATATGTAGGGGCATTAGCATATGCTTCCTGAAACCAACGCCCCGGACCTATCCACCAGAACACATAAGACATTCAATGCAAGGAGCAATTCGATGCACTCATTGGTATACTCATGACATTGAACCCGAAGGTCAGGTATCCATATCGCTCAGCATAGCAACCACTCATTCGACGACAATGATTTACAATTCATCTCTCACCCTCTCCTTCGTCTCTTGTGCAGGCTTTCCACCACTCAAATCGGGCATACCCATAATCTTCACCACCAAACTCGTCCATCCAGTGAAATGTTGTGTGCGCTGACCCTTCCCTGTCTCGGGGTTATACTGCTCCCATGCAAAACCTGTCTCCTTCCAGCTCTCATACACGGTGTTTACAATGTTCTTTCTCAGCTCGGTGTAAAGCTCTTTGGCGCGCGCTTGGTGAGGTCCCGGGGATTGTGCGATGTTCTGTGACATCATCATTAGCAGGTGTGCGATTACTTTGGGCATGTAAAGGGGATTGCGATAGTAAACGTACCAGCAGCTGGCTCAACGCCAAGTAATTCATGTTGACCCAAATCGGACCTCTCCAATAGTCCTCACCGGTATGATAAAACTCATCGCTCTTGCTCAAACTCCTCAATCCGTATGGGCTCCACAGCTCTTCTGGATCGGCCATCAAATCCAGCACAGCACCCAAGTGCGGGCTGTCAGGGCCCATCAACCCAGTCAAGAAAGGGTATAGCGAGATATATCCCTTGTGGCAGACAAGCTTGTTCTCCTCGTAATCATCGATGGTAGCGTCGCAGTACATCTTGTCTTTCTTCGACCAGTGGAGATCGTCAATATTGTGCAGAATGGCTTCTTCGTACTTCGCGAACTCGGCGGCATCGTCGGTTTCGTCGAGGTAGACTGCGATACGGCGGATGGCTTTGGTCATCATGCCCATCCAGGAGATGAGATCGACATGAAGCTCACCGGGATGCGGAGGCTGCGCGCGAGGGTAGTCGTCAAGGCCGGAGGTGAGGATGTGTTGAGGAGTGCGGCCACGCCAGCGGTAACCTTCCTTCGTGGAAAAGGCTTCGCGATCGTACGATTTGATGTCTCCAGATTGTGTCTTGCGGAACCAGAAGTAGTGGCGTTTGAGGAGCGGGTACAAAGTACGCAAGTATTGCAGCGCAGCTTCGCGGTTGGATAACTGCATGTAGTACGACTTCTCTTTAAGCAGCTTCGCACTGCTGGAGTCGGATGACACAGCATCAAGCTTGTCGAGGAAAGTAGTAATGACCATGAATAGGGTTGGCGGGTTCGCGTAATGGGGATATTGGACTTGGAACTCATCAGGCACCTTGCTGCGAGCTTCAGCACCGAGAATCTGCTCGCGACCAATCCAGCCATCCTCGTCCATTAGCTTGAACCAACTCTTGATTATATCCAGCGTCAGGTCCACATCCCAGTCAATGACCGGCAGGAGATGGAAGCCTTCATCCCACAGAAACCCTCGGGGGAAGAAAGGCCGCGAAGGAATACTAGTGAACAGCTCGGATGGTCCCTCAAACTGTGCAGCGTTCTTGTTCCGTGCCTCAGCTGCATCTTCCCAAAAACCTTCATTATCCTCCTCGTACGCCGGGTCGTAGGATCGGTCGACACGAGAGTCACCGAAGAAATAACCAATGCCTCCGATCAGGTTAGAGAACAGCGATTTAGAGAATTCCTCATACCGCTCCTTGAGAAAGGGTGGTTGAGGCTTGAAGATATTGACGAATCGAGACGAAAAGCCGGCGGTAACGGACTTGATCTGCGCCGTCAAATCCTCAGAAGTGATCTTCTTCGGTGCCGAAGCAGAGGAGAACAGGATGTCGAACTCGAATGGCCCTTCGAAAACCTTCTGTATCAGGTGCAGATTACCGGATCCAGGAGCATGCTTGATGGTGTATATTTGAGGAGGCGGCGGCGGATTGTTCTCTTCGTATTTTGCGACAACTTTATCGATCTCGCTCTTCATATGCGTGAAAAGGATGGCTTTAGTCTGCCAGAGAGCATCCTCGGGTAACTGTTCGGTGTGGACCAATGTCCGATCCAGAGGCTTGTCATCGTAGCTAGGGTGAGTGTGTCTAGGGTGAGCGCCGTGACCCTCCGTGATTCGCAGCTCAAACTCCCCGAGCTCCAGTGTCTGTCCCTTGAGGACAACATCACCCTCAGCACCCGTCTCTTCTTTCTCTTCATCCACTACCTCCAAGCTCCCCAAACCCTCTAATGTGTTATACCATACAACAGTAGTCTTTAAATCTGGAGACGCATCTTCTCTCGGTGTGCCTTTTATCCTTGCCCCCCAGCTTCCCCCATTGTGGCCTCCTGGGAACTTTATGAATTCGGTTGTGATATCAATCATATTCGCGGGGTCGTGGATCGTCTGGCGTCCTCCACTGCGTACATCGTACTCATCCCAGCCATAGCCATCTAACTCGTGTTGCTCGCATGTATGCCTGAAGTCTGTTTCGCTGGTCAATGGCTCAAGCTCACAATTGAAGAACAACCCCCGTGCCTACTTACTATGCTGCACACTCTGGTAGTCCTCCACCCTTGTCCACATCAATCCCCCCATCAAGCTCCGTGGTACCCTCGGCCTGACACCAAAATACAGATTGGGCCGATACGGTCCCCAGAAGAGAGTCTCATTGCTCGCTTTCTCAATGTCCGATGCGACCTGCGCGCTTGCGACCGAGGAAAGGGCGAGAAGACCCAATGATATGGCGCTTGAGAGCGCCATATTGTTATGGGGGAAGGGGAGGAAGGCTGAAGGGAAGACGACCAAGGGCAAGGATCTGTCTTGTGTGGGGTGTGTTGGTGCAATGGGGAGCTATGGACACATTTCGTTGAGCGGAGGGGCACAGCCACGCGGGAGTGCCACACTTGGATCCGTTCCTGGCTAACCGGAAGAGGCAATCAGGTATGGCGATGTGAATTTGGCCACTTTTGTGGAATAAACTTTTTTCCGATGAAATCAGGGACCTTTCACCAGCCAACCGCGGGGGCCATTAAGAGTGCTATGCGCTAAGCCCTGGAGTGTGAATACTCTTGCACGTGTTCGCGCGTCATGCCCTACATTCAATTCGCGTCTCCACCTCATCCACCGCAACCCCCACCTACTCCCAGGAAACCACACCGGTATGGCTGATATTTGGACAGGAGACATTCTTCTTCCAGATAACATAGAAATCAAGGGTATATATTCCTTTTACATTTTGGAATCTTCCTCTAACCATCTCAGACATTACCTTCGCGTCGCAACACAGCGCGTCCACTCTACACATTCCCGCACCGACCCTAAGATTCCTCGCCGCTGTCGATACAGCGTGTGTACCTTTATACCTTGCCGCTGGGCCGAGCTTCGACGTTTGGACATCCTCGGAGGAGACGCAATCATGGTTCGAGTCAATTTTGTTAAACAATGCTGCTTCGGAAATCGACGCGTCGGCAGCACAGCCATGGTGGACTTATGCGCGTTCCCAGTCGCCAGTCGGTATTCTGGTATCTGTTGATGGTGGTAAGCCGGATGACAAATCTCCCAGGATATCCGAAATACTTTTCTATGGCACCATAGCTGTACCCGCAGGTGGCAGCTTTCCGACTCCGCCTTCTTCGTCCGCCGAGGACGGTACGCCTGAAATTCTACCAGAGCTACGAGTCCATGCTCTTCCTCTGTCCTCAGATCTCCTTTACAAACCAAGTCAATCCGCCGGTGGACCTGCCTCTCCAATCCTAAACGCATCAGACCCATCCTTGGCGCCCGAGCCGCAATTCCTCCCCTCACCCTTCATCGCAGCAGGCACCAAACCCCCTTCACCCAAGCGTAAACGGGATTTATTCGAAGAAGCCACCCAGGCGCGTAAGAAAGCCAGAAGAAAAGGCGGCGAGAGCGTCGCAGCTGCGGCCGCCAAAACCCTCGACAACAAGCCATCCTTCCCGCACCGAAGGTCCATCTCCATCGATGGCAAGGTGATACCATTTCCGGACTCGGGACCAGGCTCTGCTGGCGGGGCGCTGTCTCGTCCACCGTCTCGGCCGCTCTCTCGTTCCCCCAGCATCTCGTCGGATATCCGACCCTTGAGCAGGAAAGGCGCACCGGACGGGCTTACGAAGCGCTCGAACCTCTCTCAAGTCGCCACGGTACCAATACATCCGGAAGAACCCACCACAGAGACCCGGAACAAAGAAGCTCTATCCCGAGTAGTCCTTGCAGCAATGCGCATGCATGGCCTCCAGCAGCGCAAGAAGAACCGGTCGCGAAGAGGCTCCGCGGCCCCTAGCGTCGACGCCGTCGAGCGAAATCCGGAGCTCAGCGCAGAGGCGGCTAAGGAGGAGGCGGCGAACGATGAAGAGTTCAAGGTGATATATCACCAGACGTATAAAGGCTCGGCGTTAGCTTTGGTGAGTTGTGACCCAATGCGATATTCATATCTGCAATGACCGCTAACAAAACAACAGAGAAAACACATCACCACCTCGCCTCTGCACCTCCATCCCGACCGCCTCCGCCCCCTCGTCGAAAAGCTGCTCGATATCTTCTGCACTGACCCTCTTGCTCTTCCCGTTAGTAAACCCAGTGACCAGGGAGCAGACATACTAGCTATGCCGGGCAACAAGAACCTACTCGTTCCCGGATCAACACATACTCACGCCAGTCCGTTTGATTTGCCTAGTGGGAGGGGTTTGGCTGAGGCAAAGGCGAAGGCGCGGCAGAAGGAGATGGTGACTGGGAGTCCAGTGGCGAGGGGGAGGGGGAGGGAGGATTTGATGGAAGGGATGATGGGAGGGGCGGATGAGGGGAACTAATATGGATTTCTAAGGGCATATATGATGAAGTTATGAGGGACGAAGCTATATGATAAAGCGAACAATCAAGATGGTGTCTGGAGCAATTACGGTCCCCCCTAGATCTTAGTTCACCAGCATCATATTCGGCGACGTGCACCAGGAGTCCGGAACTCAACATCCACATGGAGTCTCGGTAGGTAGTCTGTTTGACGGACCACGTAGTACCTAACTCGAACCCTGACATTCATCACAAGCTTTCTGGGGCAACACTATCTTGAGGACCAGCGAACTTTCGAAGTAATCTCATGGGTATCATATTGCTTTATACTGTACAAGAAGGAGTCAATCTTAGGACAATCCCCCAGTCCCATGTTCTCCCACGTAGCTCCTTGCATGTGGACAGGCATCGCCTCCAGGCCGCATGTCAATCCACCTTCTTCCTGTTAATCATGCCCTCTAGTATGTTGTGTCAGCAGTCCAGTCTGATAATAATAGTCCTGAGGAAAATATCCAAGCCGTACCAGATCATCCGGAAACCACCTGCTCAACCCCTAGTCGGACTGAGTGGCCTATTGAATCCACCCTGCCTATTCATGTACTGTCTCGCCTTCAAGACCTTGTCCTTCCTGACCCCGTAGTTGAACTCATTCCCGGGCACCTTGGTCTCCTTGGTAGACTTGAAGCTGCCGAATCCCATGACTTTGATCATTTCCCAGGTATCCTCGTCGATGCCCTCGGGGGGTGTCAAGCCGTCGGTGCCGGCCATGGGGACGTCCTTGGTTTCGGCTTCCTTCGCAGGTACGGGCTTCACGGCTCCTCCTCCAGTCGCAGGCCTGGCATCGCGTCTATCCCCCTTAGGTCCCATAGGCGGCGCACCCGGTCTGGTGTCCCTAGCATCTCGGCCTCTGGCCTCGCGCTCTCTCTCACCACGCGGAATGGGCGACCTCGAGCGGTACCGACCTCCTTCTCCACGCCTGCCTCCTCGCTCACGGCGCGGACTTCTCGAGCGGTCGCGACGGTCGTGCGGTGTGCCTCCGCGCGGAAGAGGTGAGCGTGGTGCGTGTCTGTCGTTGTTGTAGTCTCTGGGGCGATCGTACGGTCTGTCGCGCATGCGATCTCTGGAGCGGTCGCGCGGGCGTGGGCTGCCACGACGGGAGCGGTCGTCGTTGTATGCCATGACGGCAATAATGGGGAGATGAGAGACAAAGAGAGAGTGTGGGATGCTTCTGTGTGCTTGGGTGCTTGGGTGTTGTGCGGAGTAGGGTGGTGGCTAGGCATGTACTCAACAATGTTCAAACGGACAATCACGAGTGGTCCGTGCGCTCTTGCCTTTTTGGATGATCGGCATCCTCGCTTTCCGTTCATCGCCCCATTCTTCACGTAGTAAGGCACTGCGCTCTGCTTATGGCGATAATTTACAGTTTAACAGCCGTAGATGAGTATAATTTATCTCTCTTTCAAGTAGCGCCTCAGGATTCTCCAGAGGTTCGGTGGCAAATGAACTCTTTGCGGGTCTATAGGCCTACGACTGCCTGCAGGCGACAAAAAGTGTCGCGCCAACCTCAGAAACCACTGCGATTCAGCTAGGTCTTCGATACTAATACGTTAGTAAATTATATAAGTGTACACTGTTGACAGCTTGGGATTATCTGTCGTTCCTGAATACGAAGTCACTGAGAGCATTGGACCTATCCTCTGTTATTGCAGGTGGGAATCAAGCTTACAGAATTTGTTAGGATAGTAGGGTGACACGTCTTCGTTCACTTGGGTGGAGTGGGGTCTGAAATGTAGTATCTTCATGTGTGGCGGCAGATCAAACGATAATTCAAAGCTCTCACTTTGCAAGGTCCACTAGAAATTGAAGTCTCATCATTTTATTGGAGTACATATGCTATCAGTAAGGGTATATATTCATGATCCACCAACGCCGAAAAACACAGAAAAGAGAGACTGCAACCCGATCTTATCATCCTACCACCTCCTCAGACACAATCGCAAAGCGCCCAGTAGACACTCAATAGGCAGCAAGGCCAGCAGAACAACTCGCAACTACTCCGTCAATCTCCCCCTTCCCCGACCACTACCTCCAGGACCACTACCTCCAGGACCAACCCTCTAGATCTCATCTTCCTCCTCATCGAAGTCGTCCTCAGCACCCATGTCATAGAGAATACGACCACCCTCACCAGCCTCGCCCATGTTCTTCTGAGCATCAAAGTATGGAAGCACAACCTCTCCACGAGCGGTCTTCTGCTTCTCCGTCAAGGCAAGCTCGAACGTGGTCGCGATGTCGTCGGCAGTACCACCCTCATTGGCAGCAGCAATGACAAGGCCGATGATTGGGTCGCACATGAAGACCGGGTTCTTGTCAAGGGCGATGACGAACTCCGTCTTCAAGGTACCGATGATCTGACCAGGCAGTGGCTCGTAGTAATCGGTGACCCGGGAGGGGCGAAGGAAGTACTTGCCCTTTTGAGCGCGACCAGACTTGCGGCGAAATTCGGCTTCGAGGACAATGCCACGGGTGTCGTTGGCTTCGAGGCACTGGATGATGCCCTCAGCTCCTTGGAGAAGACCGAAGGTTGGCCCAGGGAGGCTTCGGACCGCGGCAGCTTTTTCAGCGAGGATGTGGGCGAAAGACTTGCAGTTGATAACGGTGGTGGCCAAGTGCTGGAGAAGGTTCATCGGTTGCGGAGCGTATGGGTCACCCTTGGCCGTGTCCGGAGCGAAGTCCTTGTGGTAGACGCCGAGGAGGAGGGAGTTGTATTTGACTGCGACGAGGCCGAAGAGGGCGTTCATGGAGAAGTCCTCGACAGCGTGAAGTTCGTAGAGGGAGTCAACGATGACGAGGCTGTCCTTGAAGGGCTCCATGGCTCGTTCGACTTCATCAAGGATATTCGCAGCAGTGAGGCCGGTCCAGGCGCGGACGAAGTGAACAGCGGGATGGGGAGGAAACTTAGTTTCGAAGGAAACGTAGACGATGTTGACGTTGCGAGAAAGGGCGCGACAGATGAACTCATGAAGAAGCGGGGAAGCACGCTGATTGAGATCGTCGAGGACCAAGGTGAATGGAGACGAAGCCCTGCGGAGACCAAGGACGTTGGCCATCAGCTGAACCGCATGGCGCTCAAACTGAGCAAGAGTCTTGGGGTGATGCATGACGTGGGTGATGTTCTTGCGACCGTCGAAACGGGTACGAGTCTTGCGGATACCGCCGCGATGAAGGTTGTCAGGCTTGAACCACTCCTTGCTGTTGCGAGCGCGGATGTCAGTCATAGTCATGTTGTTTGGTTGAGTTGCGATGAGAATTGAGAAGGATGGAAGAGAGATAAAGAATTGAGGAGGATGTAGGAGAGAGAAAGAAAGAGGAAGGAGGGAGGGAGGGCGGCGAGCTTTTACGCTCGAGGCGAGGAGGCTGGGAAAAAAGGAGGCTGGGAGAAGGCTGGGAGAGGAGGCTGGGAGGAGGTTGGGATAGAAGGTGAGAGAAGAATAGGCAAGTTGGAGTGGTGAAGGTGAAGTGCGCGGTTCACCAGAGGGGAGGTCGGGACTGGAAGCCCCCCAATGACGACACCCCGTTTCGGAAATGCTTCCAAGATGCTTTGTGAATAAAAGTGTCTAGTGAATAAAACTCTTACCTTCTACTTTAACATATGTTGAGTACACTTTCTATTCTTCCAGGCGCAGTTCCAGTTGAGGTCTTGGCGAAGTGTGGAAGTGAGGTCTTGTGTACACCTTTAACTGTGCAGAATTGTCCGTAGTTAGAGAAAACAAGTTCCTTGGAGCATCCCACCTATACCCTGTTATTGCAGATAGGGAATAAAGCTTACAATATTTGTTGGGATGGAGCGACAGTTTTACTCTCACCTTTGGTGAAGGTGAAGATTGATATCAGAGACGAGGCGCTAGTCCGATTTCAGTTAGCGCGGCTCTTTCGGAACTCTCACCGGCTCTGAACCTCTCACCCTTCATGGACAGATGCAAGGGCAACCGCCACGATGAATACGATGTGATATAGATGTTTACCACTGGCTTCAACAGATAGATACTATGCCGCCGCAGAGCAACGCCGCGTCGTCGTCCAGGCCGCCCAGGCCCCGGTCGCCACACTTCCCGCCGCACAATGCGCCCCGTGTCTGGTTCATTGCGAATGGGACCTCACCCATTGCCATTGCCTTATCCAAGCAGGTGCTCGACCATGGCGATTATGTGGTAGCTGGTGTACTACCAACCGAATTTGAAAAGAGAGAGGGGCCCACCGAGGATTTCCGGACTTTCCTTGACGAGGTGAAGAAGACGGAGAGATGGCGCGAAAGGCTAAGAGTCGTCGGATTGGACAGAAGAGTGGTAAGCCAGTGTCAGGCTGCGATTGCAGAGGCCGTGGAGGCCTTCGGGCGCATTGATGTACTGCTCGGCGGGACCACCGAAGCCGTTATTGGAACTGTAGAGGAGCTGGGGCAGGACAGTCGCACGATCAGCCTCGTGGAAGACACCTTCGAAACCAACTTCTTCGGAAATGTCAACATCATCAAAGCTGTGCTCCCGGTCATGCGTCAAAGGAAGAACGGCCATATCATCATGACAACTGGCATTACTGGCCACCTTGGCACGCCTGGATTAGGCATGTACTGCTCGTCGCAGTGGGCTATCGAGGGATACTGCGACAGCCTGGCCTACGAGATTGCACCGTTCAACGTCAAGATGTCCATAGTCCAGGCGAACATGGAGATCAACGTCCTGACGAACCGCATGACATCGGTCCCGCCCATGTTGGAGTACTCACAGGCGGAGAATCCAGCACCTCTGGCCCGCGATATCTTCTCCGGCCTGCTGGACAAGCTGGAGCGCGCGAGCAACCCTTCAAGTTTCGCCGAAGAGAAGTCACCCGCGGAAAGCACCTCAGCTACGAGTCCAGCAAGCTCAATGCATGAGCCCACGACGGGCGATCTTCTCAGCTCTGACACGGTGACGTCGCTCTACGCACCATTGCCGCCTTTGTTCAAGAGCTCCCTGATTGCGGAGACGGTGCATGCACTCACAGCCATCGGTGGTCACGACAACCCGCCAGCACGCCACATTGTAGGTTTCGAGGGTGTCACTGCTGTGAAAGATAAGCTGAAGACTACGAGCGAAGAGCTGGAGGACTTCATCGAGGTCAGCAATGCAGTGGATATAGCACGGGATACTGAACCGCCGACACCAGCGCCACTATTATAGTACAAGCGAGAAGTCCATGTTCTTGTACTGTATGCATACATTGAGTGGAGTCATGGTCTCATTATATTACGCTGCCGTCTCTTTAACCACGTAGGCTTTCCCTCAAACAATTTACCATATGCCACCAAACCGTTAACCTCTTCTAGATGTCATACCTATCCGACTCATGCTTTACCGGCTTGTACTTGAAATAATCAAAATTCGCCTCCAATGCCGACCCGTTGATGTCCGAACACGCCATGCCGACAAACGCGCCCGTAAAGCTTCCATGTGCTTGATGACCGCCGCACTCGTCCGACAAAATTGATGCATCGTACACCGGCCCAATCTCCTTCAATTCCGCCTCCTCGCCGCCCAGACCATAAAAGAACTGGAGCCGTTTACCTCGAATGCTGAGACCCAGCTTGACTTTGCCTTCCTGGGGTAGAGGGACTGGCTCCGCGAGCGGGAACTTCAGCCTGCCCTCGGGCCACGACGCTTCCGAGCTCAAGATGAGAAGCTCTCTCTTGCCATCCGCATGCGCCGTAACGGTGAGATAGAAGAAGTTATACCGGCAGTAGTACGCTGTGAGTCCAGCGAACTGTCTCTCGTCCGTCGGGCTGAATTCCACAACCGTCTCAGCGTCATACGAAAAGTGTTCCTGGCGTTTGGCCACCAAACTCTGCTCGAACCACGAGCCGATCGCCTCTCTCCCAATGAGTTTTAGCTTCCCGTCCTGAATCTTGAAAATGCGGTCGGTCTCGGGGGTCCGCAGCCACTGGAAGTCGATATGCAGCCCGGTCTTCTCATCGAACTTATACGTCTTCTCCTCCCAATATTTCTCCTCATCCCTTGCCCCTGGAACCTCGACATACAAGCTCGGGCACGGCCCATTCTTGACATATAACCAATCATCGTCTCCCCAATATGCCTCCTGAATCGCAGTCTCTCTTCCAAGAACACATCGCTTAAACTGCGTAATCGGCCGTCCAGTCAAATGTACAAGATACGTCTTCCCGTCGGGTGTCTCAACGATATCACCGTGACCCGCGCGTTGGAGAGATGCATTGGGATAGGGCTCGGCAGTCAAGATAGGGTTTTGAGGGTGGACTTCGTACGGGCCCCAGATATCCCTACTCCTCGCCAACGTACACGCATGTTCGTACCCCGTTCCTCCCTCCGCAGTCAACAAATAGTACCACCCATTCCTCTTATACAGATGCGGGCCCTCGACCAAATCCAGCTCCGTACCCAGGAAAATCGTCTTCATCGGCCCCACCAACTTCTTCTCCGCCGCATCCCACTCCTGCAACCGGATCCCCGCGAAACTGCGAGGCCGCCGGCGGTGGTCTTGCAGCATGTTGACGAACCACTTCTTCCCCGTGTCCGGGTCGTGAAACAGCGAAGGGTCGAAACCGGAGGAATTGACGTAGTACGGATCACTCCAGGGTCCCTCGATCTTCTCCGCGGTAACGATGTAGTTATGTGTATCCTTGAAACTGCCATCCTTCCTCTTCACGTCCGTATACACGAGGTAGAACTTCTCTCCGTCGTGGCTCAGGCAGGGCGCCCAGATGCCGCAGCTGTCGGGGTTTCCGCGCATGTCGAGTTGGGATTTGCGGCTAAGGGGGCGGGTGACGAGGGTCCAGTTTGCGAGGTCGGTGGAGGAGTGGATCTGGACACCCGGATACCATTCAAAGGTCGAGCAGGCGATGTAGTAGACGCCATTGACGTGGAGGATGGAGGGGTCGGCGTTGAAGCCGGGGAGAATGGGGTTGCGGATGCGCGGCATGGTGGCTGTCTTGCCAATTTTCTATGTTATTTTCTGGGGTTTTGGAAAACTCTTTGATTTCCGGACAGAAGCATAGCCGTTGATGTTGACGCTCTCAGTGATATTTATGTCTCTACCTCTTGGGGGTTCACGATGGTGGGGCGAGCTATTCCGGAGCTACCCCAGAGCTCCCTCCCTCTCAACGGAAGCTCCACACCAAGCAATTCATTTATCCGGTGCCTATATATTACACGTTTAACCACCTCGTGCCCCCTTGTGGTCACCACAGCTTCTCGTCAAACCGACAATGTTTTCATTGTGTGTTACTGGGTAAGCAGTTTGGGGACCGCGCCTGCGATACCATTTGAGGGGGAGAGACACCAAGAATCGACGTTAGTCGTTCTGCCTCTGCATCCTCTTCTGGGCTTTAACGAGGAGGAGCCAGATCTCTCTGGTGCTTCAATAATTCCGCAACGCCATTCTTTATCATCCAAAGGTTTACGATGTTCATCCACACACTTCTAGGCTCTCCGCGGGGCAGGATGGAATAGTCGTGAGGATTACCCCTCCCGGCATAGTTTCCTCATAAACATCATAGCCGGGTGTGGTAATAATCCGTCACCATCGGCGATTTCGGCCCCTGAGGATCGGAGCGCGGAGCGAGCGTAGTTGTGGTACGGCCAGCGTAGACTTCATCATGCTCGACGTCACATTCACTGAAGAGGGAGGGAGAAATGTATCTACAAGTCAATATCCAAGGGAAGAAAGAAGAATATAAAACCGTCAGACGGCATATACTCACTGTCTCTTCACCTTTCCGGGCGTTGAGCATGACTGAAGTTTTGAATGAGGTGGTACATCGGATGTAGCACCCACGGCGTCTCATCTCACCAAGACCCTCACCTTCCGAACCACCTGTCCATGTCGTACCAAGAACCAGCAGATATATTCCACCGGACCGGCGGGTACTACCACTCAGCGGATGAATTTTCCTCGAACCAACAGCGCCAATCTCTGTCCCCCTCATCCAGTCCTAGTTGGAAACTGCACTGACCCTGCAGAAGTAGGAACCTTTCTCGAACTAACATTACCCAGTATCCATTGCAAAGTCAAAACTATCCCTCTCAGAAATTCGAAACCATCATAACTTATTACCCACGAAACGACCCCCAAAACTTCAATTTGTCCCGCAAAGAAGAGTAACAGCAATTGGCAAACAAGACAATCTCGCCCAGACAACCGTCGCTATGTCAGAATCCTGAACGCCTTCCGTGGCCGCGTTTACTTTTATTGGCGCCATCTCTGCCATTATTCGTTCTTGCTGACGCCCAAAAACCGTTAATGGCGCTTACCCTACCATTTGCCAACGAACTTTTATGCCATCTCTTCCCGTCGGCGTCATGAGGAACAATCCATTGTCCGAATATCCCATCTCCTCTGCCAATATGTACCCTTTCCAATCTAGCGTCAAATCTTTTGATTATATACCTCCTCTTCACCTCACCATTTATAAAATCAATTAATAATATCCTCCATCCGATGAACCTCCCATCTCCTCGTAAGCCTCCTCACACTCTTCCCCCACCCATACTGCAGCCCAATCCCAAACAACGCAGGCACCAGACAGCACGCAAGCACCACCATCGCAGGCACAACCCAACCTTGACCCGGTCCCTTGGGTTTCCCCGCCAACCCGCCCTCCCCCAGCGCAAGGTCAAACACCCAATAGCTGTAAGAGAACGCGATGAAGTTTTTGAAAACGGTAGCGACGACCATGATCTCTCCAGCAACATGCTTGTAGCTATCGACGGCGTAAGCGATGGCGATCGTAGGCACACTCGTGACGCTCAGACCCGCAAAGCCGTATCCCCAGACTACGATGTGTGCCCAGTGCCAGTGCCGCTGGTACGCGAGACCCCCAAGGATACAGCTCAAGATGGTGATCACCATGTACGGCCAGATTGCCGGCAGGCGGAACTCCGCCTCGCGGATTCCCTTGTTCTTTATCGTCTTCTTCTTCGCGACCCAGTCACTGAAGGGGCCCGCAGTGCACAGGCCAATCAGCGCGCCGATGACGAAAGCGAAATTCGTGTAGCCGACTTGTTGGGGGTTGAAGTTGTACGGTGGGTGGGAGAGGACGACAGATTCGGTGATGTTGAAGAAGAGGACGAGGTCGGCGGGACCAGCGAGCATGAGGGAGGCCCAGAGGACGATGGGGTTGAGGAAGAGTTTCAGCGGGACAAGGGTGTCGCGGACGATGAAGCGTTTCCAGCGGCGATCAGGGGGTTGCCAGAGATGGAATTGACGAGAGGAGGGCCAGTACTTGCCGTAGTTCGGGTGGGATGTAATGGTGGGGACCTGGGGAAGGGCGGTGAGGTTTTTCTCCTCTTCTTCCCAATACACCCTGGAGTTGTTGACACCTTCCATGTAGACCATTGTGGTCTCCGTACCGGAAGAGGCTGGGGATTCGGTGGAGGAAGACGAAATTGAATATTCTTGGTCAACTTGCCCGCCGGCGAGCTTAACAGACAATTGGGGGTGGAATTTGGTTTCGGGAAATGTACAAAGGAGAAGGACTATAGCAAAGCCGGACAATCCCGTCTCGAGCCAGAAGAACGACCTCCAGCCGTAGTGGTGAGAAATGGAGCCAGCCATGACGGGGCCGAGGAAGGCTCCAAGGAAATATCCAGTGCTATTGACAGGTTAGTGCGAGACGCTGATGACGAGCTGAACACTGCGACACTTACAAATAGACGCCCGTCCACAGACCACGGTCGTGAAGGAAGAACATGTCCGCAATCACCTGCACTGGGATCGACTCACTAGTGGCGCAGAAAAGCCCATTGAGCGCACGTGCCGCGACCAGACTGCTATGAGTCTTAGCCACTGCTTGCCAGATGCAGGTGAGAAAGATGAGAATGGAGAATGACAGGCTGATAGCCCGCCGCCCAAAGATGTTGCTCAGCGGGACGATGAAGAAGTTAGCAAAGCCAAGCGTGATGACAGTAATCCCCGTCAGGAACGAGAGCTGGGAATTGGTGAGATGGAACTCTTTCCTCAGAAGCGGGAACATGGGGGCGATGGAGAGGGCTCCAGTGACGGATATCCAAGTGAAAATCCACTGGCTCATCATCACCATAACTGCTAGTTGTCAGATGCCATTCCCGCCATACAGAAACAATACTCACCCTTATAGTCGATTCCCCAGTTCAGAGGATCGTGGACGGCGCTTGAGGGGCGAGGAACGAGGGTGGTTCCGGCTTTGCCATCAGGCATGAACTCAGTGCCCGGAGGCATGTCCCCTTCGTCCTTTCCCCGTGTAATGAAAGCCGTACGGCGTCCGTTCCCAGATATGGCGAACATGTTTGTGATGGTAGGTGAAATAGCGTACGAAGGGGTCCAGTGTGGAAAATGAATCGAAACTGGACGGGTCACCCCAAAGGTGCCACGAATACGTCTGCAATAGCAGTTAGTCCTTGATGAGGCCTCCAACTCGATGATATAATCACCCGATTGGACCTGAGCGATGGAACGTTCTTCCCTCAAGGTATCCGTGGAAGGGGATGCAGAACCCGCAGTGATGAGGGGGCTTTGGCTGGCGCACTGCGCCCTTCACATTTTGATTGCATTGTGTGGCAGGTTCGGGTCTTCTGATATCATAGAGTTGTGCTGTGCGAGCCAGTATGCGCTGATCTCACAGGCCAAGCCGAAGTGGTTGTAGCATGGTGTAAACGGTCCGGATAGAAGAACCTGGAGGTTCCTTATGAACGTAGGCTAGAGTGCGGGGAGGGATACATTACTCAAAACGGTTAACAGTTCTGGTTAGAGGCGAATATCTCCACTTAATGTGAAGTCCTCATTCGGAAGTGGGCATTGCAAGTGACATCGCACTCGTTGCTACCGAATCCTAAGTGTGGTGGCCGACGTCACACCTGCAAGAATGGGAAGCGAGCATTTCCCCCTCACAGTATTCCAACTTGAGGGAAAAACCCCTCACCTTTCGGGCGAGACTGTAAATTCCATAAAATTGGAAGTCAGGGAAGACCACTGCCCTAGAGGGTTGAGTACAATGAAAATTTCCCTTGTACTGTCCAGCTCTTGGCCAGTTGTTCTGTTTATAAAGGTCGGAAATAGAGCAGTTCCGCTCGGCCCTTATTACGGCGTTCGAACTCGGGACGTTGTCAATGTATTTAAAGTAAGTTTTCTTTCACGGTCTATCCGCTGTAGTTATGCGAACATATCGATTCTCGTTGTTGGCTGTGGAGGATCCAGACCCGAGCTAGCTTGAGGCGATGGGGATCGACAACAACTCATAGTCACTTTAGTCTTATCCTACTGAATGATCTCCGATATGAGATTACTTCTACACCCGGACTGCGAAACCCAACAACCTACGTTCATCCAAGGAAGTACTAGCAAACGCACTTAGTGACCACCGAGTGAATAAACTAACCTTAGGTCTCCATGCCCCATATACGGCTCTCGCACCGTAGCGTGGGTTACGCGGTGATTTCGGTCCGATTCAAAACTACAACGGCTATAAGACTTGAACAGAATCTGAAGGCTCAAGTAAGAAGCGAACGCGCTGGCATCACTACATAGGTACGTGGCTGACCCCCAGTGAGCAAGCAACGACACAGCTTCCGCCACTCTCTGCTGCTTTACATCTAGTAGAGCATCGTGCCGTTTTAATTATTAATGCTCTGTTTCGTAGTCGCGAGAAGTCATCTCATTGAACCCGCACAGGCATCCGTGATCCATTCCCTTCCCTTCCCCTAGTCTACACGAATTACACGCCGCCTCTTGCACCCTTCTCCATCTCAGACAAAAACCGCACCCAAGGCACCCATCACCACCGCCCCCGCAACTTCCCTCACCCTCACCGCAGCACCCGTCTGCTGTGCAGCTGCGCTAGTCGCGCTCGTCGCCTTGCTGGTAGCAACCTGCGCAGACGGCGGCGGCGTTGTAGGTACCGCGACGCCGCTGGGACAGTGCCAGTGGTCGCCGTGGGGAGCGCACGTGGTTGCTGTCCCGTGACTATGGTTTTCGTCGTGGTGATCATCATGATCATCCTCGTGCGCGTGGTCGTCGGGAGTATCGTCGTCGTGGTCATGGTTCTGGTTGTTACCGTCGTGGGAGTGGGGAGCGATGGTGGGAGTAGGGACGCCGGATGGACAGCCCCTTTGGGTGAGTTAGTTGAATGATTTTTGAGTGGGTGTATATAGGTGTTATGGAGAGGTACCAGTGATCGTCGTGCGCGACGCATAGTGCAGACGTCGTTGATGCTGCTGACGCTGTAGTGGATGACTGCGCGACGATGGCGGAGGGCAGAGCCGCGAGGAGGACGAGGAGGATGGACTTCATTTCGCTGGTTTAGACTTTCCAAAAATGGGTGGAAATGGGCTTGGAAGGCGGGAGTTGATAGTTTCGCGTTCGACAGTCTCTAGGTTGAGTGGACTCGCTGAACCAGATGGTTGCAATTGAATAGAACCGTGACGACCAAACCCAGAGCAACGGAAACAGAAACGAAAGAAGATCAGATCTTTCGAGATTTTCTCTCACCTTCTTATACGCTCATACACCCACTCTACCCTCTTCATGACGAGCATCCGCGCCCCAACACCAAGCCTCTTGTCCACTCTTGGCCGGGACAACATTGTGCTCAGCGGGTCTTAGAGCCTAGCTTGTGGAAGAAAAGCAAAAGCGAAAAGGAAAATGTCTGTTGGATAGCGGGGGTTCCCTGGTATTGGGATGAAGGGAATTCGGAGACCGTCGACGGTGGCAACAGGAGGTGGGTAGTAGTAAGGATGTCGATGTCGTTGAGTTGGTTCGTGGTACCGAGAGGAGGAGAAGGGGAAGGCCGACTTGGCAATGAAACAAATGGGAAGATGCAGACGCGCGGATTCTAGGGATATTAGGAGTATTAGTAATGTGAGAAAATCTGGAAGATATACGAGATCTTTGAATGGGGATTCTTAGAGAAAGTGCAGACATGACAGATCCTCGACTTGGTAACATTCTCACGCACTACCTCAACCCATTACCAGCTCGAAGTTAAGAAAAAGAATAAACACACCATAAACGAGCAAAACCAACAGTTCATACAACAACTTTATTCCCGATCCTCACCCACACCTCCAACTTCCCCCATCCCCCTCCAACAACAGCACCGGGCACAGAATATCCCCCTCAGACGGCCACGGCCAGCTTACTACACCACAGAAGCGCGCCGAAAGGGCCTTAGGTTGAACCCTTCATTACCAAGGCAGAACCGTTACCCCTTAATGCATCCCCTTATCCATTTGCGCAGTCTCAATCTCACCCTGCATAGCGTTGCTCTTCCCCATAACATCCACATCCATCTCCATCCCCATATCCCCACCCATCATCTCCATCTCCCTATTCATGCCCATATCTTCATCAGCAGGGATATTGGAGCGTGCGGTCCGCACCATCCCCTCCGCCATCCCCATCTTCTCCGCCTCCGACGCCGCACCCGCGTACGAGCCATACGAGGCATACGGGCTAAGAGCCATGGCGTGTCAGCTGTCTGTAACACCGAACGTAGAGGGCAGAGGGTAAAACGGGGGTGCGACAGAAGCCCACGAGGAGAAAGGAAAACGTACAAGTAACCGCGGTACCGCCTATACTGCAGGTCATCCTCCACCTGGGGATCCGCACGCCGCTGAACCTCGCTCGAGGCGTCGTGGCCCATGTTCATGTTCATCTCGGGTTCGGGCTCCGCCATGCCCTTTCGCGCGGCTTCGGTATCGACGGACGCGGGGTACGAGCCGTAGGATTCGTAGGGCCTGTGGGAAGGGTAAGCAGCCATTGAGTGCCACTGGTGGAGATGGGGCGGTGAACATACACGTAACTCCCGTACCACCTCTTCGCCATCCGCGGCGCCATCTCGCCCGAGCCATCGGTACCCATCATGTTCATCTCGGGCTCCGCCATGCCCTTCCGCGCCGCTTCGCCGTCAACGGGCGCGGGATACGAGCCGTAGGAGTCATAGGGGCTATCAAAACGATAAGCAGCCATACAGACATGACCGTAGAACGTATACGTACATGTAGCTCCCGTACCACCTCTTCGCCATCCGCTGACCCATCTCCTTCTTCGACGCCTCAGCGTCGGCAGCGGCACCGTAGGAAGCATACGTCCCGTAGGCGCCATAACGACCGTACCATCTGCGACGCGTGAGCGGGGAGATGTTGCAAGTGAAAATCAAGACAAAAACATGGGGCCTACGTACCCATAACGCGCCTCCGCCTCCGCTCTCTTGGCCATCCCATCCGCCATGCCCTTCTTCGCGGCGGCCGGATCCGCGGGTTCCGCGTAATGGTGGTAGTCGTAGTACGAGCGGTACGGACTGTTCAATCATGAGCAATGCACACGGAAACAAGCAAGCAGTGCGCAGGAAACATACCTGTAGCTCCCGTAGGATCTCTTCCTCATGGCACCGTCGGGCATGTCCATGCCCATCTTGCCCGCCTCGGCATCTGCGACGGTGGAATATTCAGAGTGAGCGCCATACTGGGCGTTGGGACTACGCGCAGGTGAGTGTTATGCCACTGGTGATGGCAGCAAGACATAGACGTACTTGTTGGATGCATAGACGGGTGCGGCGGCGGCGGCGGCCACCAGGCCGGCCATGACGAGGGACAAAGTATTCAAGTGCATCGTACTGTAGGCAGTGTTCAGAATCTTTTTCTCGAAGATTGGCTGGAGATGCTCCAGTGTATGGCCTGACGGTCGAATGTTCCGCTCCGGGAAGGCGATCTTATGTAGGAGAAGCAATCGTCTTTCCGGGAACTATATCGCGGATAGCGTGACAATCCGCCATTGTTGCCAATAATGGCGATGGTAGTGCGCAAGGTCATCATGTCACGGCTGGTCGGCAAGCTAGACCGTAGTCCAATCTGTGGGACATCATACAAAAGGATGTATGAAGTCGTGGTGATGGATCCAGTAAGGTCGGGCTTAGGTCAAAGGAGTTATCGTTACTCTCGCAGGCCACGGGAGGATATCGTACAACATGAAAGATACAATCCCGAGGAGTAATAGCAAACCAGAGTCCTTGATTCGGATCTACCCGTCCAGATCGGACCTACGTATGGGGATGGCGCTTACCGTTGGAGTGAAGCATAGGGAGCCGGTTAGTGTCGAGAGCAGACGATGCACCACTGAATGAACCTGAGTGGAACGACTAAAGACGAAAGAAAGGGATGCATGGGTCGTTACTAATCTTTGATCGGATAATATCTGTGTCACCTCCATTCTCCATGCCCAGACGGGTATGTATCCGCCTCTCGGTTTTTCGAGTGGAGAAACCAGTGAACCTCATGGCGGCTATGTTCACATGTCCAGACAATGTGATGTGGTTGGCGGTTGTGAAACAAGGTCGTACAGAATCGATATTCTACATGATCTTGCAATACGGGAAAACCAGCGGCTGTGGCTCTTGACGACGTGGGGAGAAGTGAATGGGCATAGTGTTAGGCGAATGGCGAAGTGTGAGAGGGCATGGACAACCTGTACCATTGTTCCTGCAATCAGACCTCGTCCCATGGATGCTAAGAAGGGCCACTGAGTGATCTGTAGTACATCAGTGATGTTTGTTGCATCACGGTGGTACCAGAACGGTCATCTGCAACGGGAGGGGAGCACCGATATAGGCAGAGCGAAATGGCCGATGGCGCCATGATCTGGGAGTAATCGGGATGGGGAACCAAGACACGACGGCCTTCTCTTCGCATTTGACTCGGCTGAAGCTCTTCATCTTCGACGCCATCTACGGTCCTCGAACAAAGCAACATGTTTGATCGTCTCTTTCAGAACTCTGGGAAATTCAACCAACGGCGCGATAAAGGGGATGGGGACGATGAGGCGCTCCTAGACTCCTCCTCATCAAGCTCCGATCCGCCTCAGAAGCCCGTCTGTCACTGCGATGTCAAAGGTGTTCGAATAGCCATTCGTACGACCCTGCTATGCACGGCGGTCTATCTCGGTATCGGCATATGGTTTGGATACATTCTGAGGGGGACGCAATTCGTAGCCGACGCGGACGACTTCTGTCTCCACCACATCTCACAATACTGTACGTGTCATCGTGGGACTGGAATTCTAGGCCAATGTTGATGATTCACAGCGCCCCTGATAAACGAAGTAAAGCCAAACTGGCGAACGGTTCAATATAATGGGAGTTTCTTCCATGCGAGCATATACCGTCAGCCGCCTTCACCAGAAGTCGATGCTGCGTGGGCGGCGCTGGGCACAGATTGTGAGCGAAAAAAGTCCATTCTATAGATCTGAAATCTGACTTGGCCTACTCTAGACCGTAGTATCGTGGTCCCTGAGAGCGAGGCAGAGAAGACGGGACTACGGCATGACCAGGTCAAGGTCAGTCAGCTGTATGGTGGTGGATTCCCGGCAAACGTCGAAGGATTGCATCATTTGCACTGCTTGGTGAGTATCCAAAAGGTGGCCACCGATTTGTTGCTGACGAGCTCGCAGAACCTCCTCCGAAAGGCGTTGGTGTGGAACTACGACTATTACAAGGAGAAGAAGGAGGGGGCTTTTGTCAACAGCGAGTATGTTATCAGGTATCATGTCACCCATTGCATGGATATTATCCGGCAGCAGCTCATGTGTACTACCGACATTGGGGTCCTTGGTCAAGTGTGGTATCATCCTGAAGGGGAGCCGGCGCCAATTCCCTTTGTCGACTTTAACACCAAACACAGGTGTAGGGATTATGAGGCCATCAGGAGGTGGGCCGAAGAACATCAGTTGCCGCCAGAGTCGGAGGTGGATATGAGTCGGTTCTACGAGCCGCCGAAGCCGGGAGACACGATATATCCGGAGATTCCTTAGAGGCGGGTGGCTCTGCGGGAGGTTGAGAATAAATCCCATAACCATATAGGGTACATATACCTGCGCGGAAAGGTACATGTTTTTGTTCCCTTTTTTTGGACGCCTACGCCATCTTCGCGGGATATTTCGAATTGTGGTTTAAGCTACCGTGTGCGTGTCGTGGGCGTGAATTAATTCTGCCTAGGTTTCACGACACCATCATGGATGATGTAGTAGGTGATGGTGCTATCAGAATCGGCCGTAGCAAGGACTACCCTTTTCGTTGTCCTCCAAGGATTTGTAGTGTTCTCCTCTTCTATGACGGGAGCCCCACTGGTTGGCGGAACGATGCTAATGCTGGTGAAGACGTCGCTCAGGCGATGAAGCGTCCACTTCTCGTTCAGTCTTGTTGGCAGAACCCATTCGTGCTCCGGCGCAACTTCCACATCCAATGTATCTTGTGCCTGGTTGTTCGTTTTCCGCTTCAGGTCTGCATTCTGGAGGAGCTCGATCTGCTCGTCGGGGTGGACATAGAGTCGCTGAGGAGGAAGACCCGATATCAACGGTCGAGGGAGCGGCTTTTCGGATACGGGGGAGTGGGTATAAATGCGCAACTCGGTCCAGGAATGCTGGTATCTCAGGTTGTGCTCAACCTGGAGGGCGAGGGCGCGCAAATCAGGTAGGTGGAAGCCATCTGAGGATTTTACAAGCGATTCGGTGATGAGAGTCTGCAGCGGGGAAGGCAGGACAGGTGGTTTCAGATCTGGTGGAAGCGTCGTCATTGCGCGAGGGTGGCAGCGGCGGTGAAGGGCGTGGGAGAGAATAATTGGCCGCTGGGGATGGAAGATGTTCCCATTCAGCGGTGCTGTTAGCTGTTGCAGGAAGGAGGAAGAGGCGTGCCAAGGCGCCACCAGCGCGATCACCCAACCAACCTGATGATGGATGTGTAAGCTGGAGGCCTTTTTATATACATGAGGCAGTGCATCAAACAAAAGGAACTCTCCTACACAATACACCTCCGAATGTACTTTGTCTCAATTGCTACGTCGGCCACATCATAATCTTGAACATTCTACCTCTATTCAACATGCGTTCACCAATCTTGGCATCGGCTGTCTTGATGCTTGCTCAAGCAATGCCTTCATGGAGTCAAACGACCGACGGTGTCTTTACCATCCAGACGATTGAAGTGTCAACAGATCGTCCGGTTCCATCAAATACTCCAGGCTCCGTGGGTGGAACTTCAAGTATGTGTTGATTGATGCATGGTGAGGGACACACGAGTAACCTCACTGTAGGCAAACCAGGACCTGCCACAATCACGGATTCATTTTCCGTCTCCATTCCACCCGAGCTCTCCTCGCTACTCCAAACCGACACAGGCGTGATGTCCATCCCAGCTGGCGAGACTCCTTTGTCTACCTCTACCGGCCATTCTACCTCTACCAGCCACACATCCGGGACGCCGTCGCCGAGCACGACACCGAAGCCTTCAGGCTCAGCATCCACTTCACCGTCTCATTCTCCCACAAGTGCCGCCGCTCCAGGCCAGACTGCAGGCCGCGGTGGCTCTTTCCTGGTTGCGACCGTGTCTGGGCTGTCTCTGGCATTTGGTTTCGCGTGGATGTTGCTGTAGGCGTTCTCGAATTTTTTTGTGGCCAATTTCTTTACGAGAATGTTCAATACGACTACGGGCGTTTCTGGTGTATATTGAATGAAAAATCAACCTCTTCCATAGCTAAAACCTGAAGCTGACATCGACGGAACAAAGTTTCAAGGTCTCCAGCCCTGCATGCGGGGAGTGGGGAATCGCTCCAGCCACTTTCTTCTTTTGGACTAGCGCTTCTGTCCATGACAAGCCACAGTGCCACGCGTTGTCCCTGCCCAGATGCCCAGATGCCCAGATGCCCCGATGCCCTCTTCCTACTTTATTGCGACGACCATGACCCTGCTGCTGCCATCCCACAGACAAGCAGGTTTTGGCCCTCCCACCATGCGGTTACCACTCTGAACAGTCGTTCTGGACCACGAAGCGAACTCGTCAGGTTACATTTCAACTCGGAGTGGCGAATCAGGACCACATTATATCCTCCCGCACTTGACGTAGGGCATCTGTCCGCGTAAACAATTGATCTTCACAAGGCGCTACATCATCATTGGACCATTGTACTTATACACGGCATCCGTACCTTTTTCTCAAAGCCACGCCCAATCCGTCTCTCTCTCGCGATCGCACAATCATGGCTCCCTCCAACGCCGACGTCCCAACCCCCGTCTCGTTCCCCTTCCCACCGATGGACCCCGAGAATGGCACAGCGAACTCGCCGACGACCACACAGCGCCGCTCCCGCACGTCGACCATGGCCTCCAATGCTTCGAGCCGGATACGGGCCGCAAGTATAAAGTTCATGGAGGCTTCGCCCCCCCCCGGCATGTGGGCTGCCACTGGGTCCGTCGCCGCTAGAGCCCCTACTCTATCTGATATTCGACGAGGATCATTCGGCTCCTCAGGCTGGCAAGGGGAGCCACAAGGAAATACAACAGAGGAACCCGCGGGAGAAGCCTCGGACGGCGATGCGAGACCCCACGGCGCAAGAAGGGCTACTACGCAGAGCAACGGACATGCAAGCACCCCCAAGTCCCCTCAGGCAAGAGCATCCCCCGGCGCTGCCAGTGCACTCGATACCGAGCCATTCCCTCCTGTTACAGAGGTACCAAAAACCGCGGTGCCGCTTAACAAAGACTCTTCGGCCGTCATTCGAGAAACGAGCAAAGAGCAGGACTCTTCTATTGGGTATAAAGAGAGCATGGAAGTGGATGGTGCAAAGGAGGGGTTGCAGAGGCCATCGAAGACCCGCCGGGTATGTCAAAACTCTTCCTTCATCTGCCATGTTCTAACATTCCCAGTATTCCAATGGCTATATCCCGCCCCCAAAGGTTCCCTGGACAAGAACTGCTGCGATAGGACTGAAAGCGTTCTGGAAATGGTACCTTACCCCCGCCGGATTCCTCATCACCATCTATGGTCTCAACGTTGTCGCCTGGGGCGGCATGCTCTTCCTCCTCCTCTGCAATGCTGCGCCGGCAATGTGTAAACCGACCTGCAACGACATCAATTCGCCGAGAAGGAAATGGATCGAGGTGGATTCGCAGATTCTCAACGCCTTGTTCTGCGTCACTGGCTTTGGCCTCGCTCCGTGGAGATTTCGCGACCTGTACTGGTGGGCTTGGTGGAGACTTGGTGGAGTGAAGCGGAGGGAGACTGGTATTAGACGCTTGGCCGGCATCCACCGCGGGTGGTACCGTCTCCAACGTTCGAACGAACTTCCTCCCGATGCTTCTGCGAAGAATGTAAACCCCGAGGACCCGGCGGTTCCCATACCAATTGAGAAGATACCCGACCCGCCGCCCACTGGTGTGCATGCGCCGCCAACGAAACCCTGGAAGATGGACTTTGTCGTCTGGATGAACGTCTGGAACACTTTCTTTCAGATAGTCCTGTGCTTCTACATGTGGCACTACAACCGCTACGAACGTCCATCGTGGGCGACCGGATTGTTTGTCGCGTTGGGGTGCATAGTCGCTGGCCTCGGCGGCATCATGATGTACCACGAGGGGAAGTATGTGAAGAGAGTTGAAGGAGTCCCTATTCCGAAAGGCTACGAAAACTACAACCTCGACCCCGAGGCGCCCTCGCAGCAGGGCGTCAGGCCTTAGCATTCATATGGATCATCATTGTTAGTCAGGCCAGCCTTTTGTATGCAGTCCTCTCGTTGTTGATTGGGCCGGCAGGACCGGCCTGCTTGGCGTCCTGGACTAAAGATACCCGTCCACTACAAGGACCACCTACGTACACGCTTGTAATCCATATTATCGTTGTCGTTGTAACACATTTGAAGAGTCACGTTGGTAAAGAGGTTAATTTCGCCAGGAACAATGAAGACTCGTCCACAGAAGCAACATCTGCTTATGAAGCATCTTCGACAAATTCGAAGTGGCAAAGAATCGTAGAACCCTGTCGTGCAGATGACGGCTACACCGGAAAAGACATTTGCTGTAGACTTCTGTTTACATTATGACGTCTGCGGGGAGTCGGAAGTCGGAATAAATTTCCAATCTTGCTGACCGCGCGGTGGCACGAGACCCCGTACGAGGTAGCCTCGTCTTCCTTTGTTGCCCTTTCTCATTTCTTCTCCCTGACAAGACGTTATTCCTACCTGAGAATCACTTTGCAACGCTGTTCTCATATCCCAGACAGCCTTCTCCCCTTCGGTCTTGTTATCTTCATACCTACAAAGCTCCTAGATGGCAGCAGCGGAATACTACTACGGCACCGCCGGGGCACAGGCACTTAGCGGAGCCCATCCTTCCTATCCCCAGACACAGCATCCATACCAGCGACAGTCCCCAGGCTCAAATTTCAATCAATACGCGAACTTACCGCCGCCACCACCCTATTCACCGCACCCGCCGCAACATGCTCAACATGCACAACAACAGCAGCCACAGCAGTATCAATACCCACAGCAGGCATACCAACAACCACACCAACAACACACCTACCCGTCCCCATCCACCCTTCCCCTCCGACCCTCCTACCCCCAAAGAGGCCGAGCCACCACTGCAGACCCGTCATACTACCCATCGCCACACTACCCCCCTCCGCATGCGGGAGAAAAACAATCCACCCTAGGAGTCCCCCTCGACAAGAGGAGAAGCCACTCGCAACCCGCGCGCGTGCGGTTCGCGGACGAGGTAGACAGCGACGCAGACAGCGACTCCTCATCCTCATCCCCGTACGAGGGTCCCGGAGAAAGAGATGGACGGCGGAGCAGCCACTCTCACTCTCACTCTCACACTCACTCTCACAGTAGACAGCGCCACGGACATCGCCACCATCGCCACCACTCGCACGACTCGCGCGACCCGTCCGACCGGTCTGAACGTATACACCGGCGCGAGCGGAGGGATAGAGACACGTTCCTGGGCGCTGGGGCGGGAGGGATCGTCGGGGATCTGATTTTCCCCGGGTTGGGGACGGCGGCGGGATTGTTGCTTGGTGGGTATGGGGGGAGGAGGTATGCGGAGAAGAAGAGTAGGGGTGAGGAATGAGGAGGAGGAGGGGGGATGGGTATGCTTGGGGGTTGTTTTGTGGGAGGTGTGGGTTATGAGTTATGATGTATGTTTTGAGGATTGAGAGTTGTGTAATGGGTAGAATGGATGCATTTCTCGTGTTGTCATGTGTTGGTTTGATACCTTTGTTGCTATGTGTTGCGTCTATATACTGTTTCACTGATTTACCCACCACCGTTATATACGTTAAACATGGAAAACTATTTCCCCTACTTCACCAATTTTTCAGTCTACAGTACTCCCCCATATACATGGTCAACCCAAACCCCAAATGTTGGCCCCATCTGGACTAGCGCACTGCGGGGATCAACCGAGGCTACTGCTGGGGAGGGCGGAGAGACCACATGCCTCAAACTCCTCTCCATCAGGAAAATGAGGAGCTGCTGAGCCGAACAATCCGAACAGTCAAGATGATTGGAAGATCCTCCCACGTTGTGTGGCTCCACCCTTTGCGCCTCGAACCTGGATAACGGTTGCTGTATATAATTATTATCAGGGCACCTCTTTTACATCTTCTCAAGCTAACGCCTACCACTCCTCCACTGCCGCATTATTTTTGTTAACAGACCATCCCAGGTCTCTCTCCATACAGCATGACCTCCTCTAAACCTCTAACACCCTCCTCCTCCACCTCCGGCTTCTTCCAATCCCTCCCAACCCTCCCACCTCAATACACGACTCCCTCCTCGCTCCCCGCCAGCCAGGCCTCCTCCCATACCTCCACCCTCTCCGCCACCGACGACAAGATCCTCGCCCGCATCCTAGCCCTCTACCTCCCCTCCAACGCCACCGCCGTCCACCAGCATCTCCACCGCCTAGCACGCATCTCCCTCCACCCCTCCGTCCTCAAGCACTCCGTCGACGCCGAAACCAACCTCCCCTTCCTCCGCCCCTTGGGAACCTTCGGCGAAGAGAACAAGAACGACGCCCTCGTCACCGCCGCAGGATGGACCTTCCTCAAGAAACTCGGCTACAAGGAGGGCGTCGTGGCCGTCGCCTACGACCCTGCGATCCAACATCTCAACCGCCGCATCTACGAGTTCGCCCTCGGCCACATCTGGACGCCCACCGCGACCATGACGGGCTGCCCCATGGCCATGACCGACGGCGCCGCTACCCTCCTGGCGCGCCACCTCAACGACCAAGATGGCGATCAGCCCGGCCGCCGCGCCGTCTTCGCGGAGGCATATCGTCGTCTCACGAGCCGGGATCCCGAGACCGCGTGGACGAGCGGCCAGTGGATGACTGAGCGGACGGGCGGCAGCGACGTCTCCGGCACGGAGACCGTGGCGCGCCGTCTCTCCGCCGAGGAGCTGCAAGAAGAAGAGAAGGCCGGTCGCTCGAAGGACGCAGTCGGCATGCCGCTGGGGCCCTGGAGGATCGACGGCTTCAAGTGGTTCAGCAGCGCGACGGACTCCGAGATGGCCGTCCTCCTCGCACGCACATCCAAGGGCGGCCTCAGCGCCTTCTACGCGCCCATGAGACGCAGAAACGGCAAGACCGTCGCGTCCATCCTGGAAGGCCAGGAATCCACCGACGACCACCTATCCGAACTCAACGGCGTGCGCATCCAGCGCCTGAAATCCAAACTCGGCACCCGCGCCGTCCCCACCGCAGAGCTCGAGCTCCGCGGCATGCGCGCCTGGCTGATCGGCACCGAGGGCCACGGCGTCAAGGAGATCTCCGCCATCCTGAACATCACGCGCCTCTCCACCGCCGCGGGCTCCATCGCGAACTGGAGCCGCGGCCTCGCCATCTGCCGCGCCTACAGCCGCGTCCGCCGAGTCCGCGGGGGCCTCCTACAGGACAACGCGCAGCACTGCCAGTGGATGGCCGACGAAACGGTGCGGTACCACGGCGCGGCGCACTTCGCGTTCCTGGGCGTCGCGCTGCAGGGCGCGACGGAGCAGGACTGGGCGGCCGCCATCGCGGACACGGACTCGGCGTCGCTGATCCCGCAGGACAGGGCCGTTGTGGCGACGCTGCTGCGCCTGCTGACGCCCGTCATGAAGGCGCAGTGCAGCGTGTCGAGCGTCCACGGGCTGCGGGAGTGCATGGAGTGTCTCGGCGGGGTGGGGTACTGCGAGAACAACGAGGACGGCGGGCTGATGAACGTCGCGAAGGTGTATCGCGATAACATGGTCAATCCCATCTGGGAGGGGACCGTGAATGTCATGGCGGAGGACGTTGTGCGCGTGCTCGCCGACAAGCGCGTCGGGAGGGGCGATGCGGTGGGGAATGTGTTTGTGCCGTGGGTGGAGAGCGTCTTGAGCGGGCTCGGTGCCGGGAGCGCGTTCGAGCCTGAGAAGGCGTTCGTCGCGCAGCGACTGGAGAAGTTGAAGAGTCTGACGAGGGGCGCGGGGAAGACGGAGTTGTTGTACCGCGCGAGGGATATCCTGCGCTTGCTCGGCGTGGTCACGCAGGCTGTGTTGCTGGTCTTCGATGCGGCGGGGACGGGCGACGAGGTTGCGGTCGAGGTGGCGAGGAGGTGGGTGAGGCTGGCGGATAGCGATGTGTGGAGGGAGTATGAGCGGTCGGAGGAGATTGCGAGGATGGATCGGAGGATTTTCCTCGGGGACGACGAGGAGGGTGCGCAGGGCGCGAAGTTGTAAAAGTCAAATGTCAGAGGATGTGTCCTCTGAAGAGAGAAGAGAGGACGTTGGGGATAGAGGTGGCTGACATGGTAGAAGATAGATATTGTGGTATAGATCCTTTTCCTTTTTGCTGATATGGGATCCTGTTACACGAGTATCCGCCTTCGCTTTTCCGTGATGCTCTCTGCGTCGAGACATCCGACGCCCTCGTTCCACGAATAAGCTCAACGTGGTATACCGGCCGTCTTCAAGCTTTCCGATTCGACAAGTTTGTTCTTCTATGATCCGTTGTGTGCTCGAACACATATGCACGGAAAGGATGGTGAATACCCCGATCGTGTGCCTCGACGTATGGCCTGTTTTCCGGCGAGAGGTTCGCACGGGAAAGGTACTGTACTCTCAGAGTAGAGGATATAATTAGTCGTACTAATAGGGAAGGACTCACGGAGTGGCTTTATAGAGCCCGGGGTATGCTCTGTTTGGTTGAGCCAGTGTCCAGTTCCGACAGCATCTCCTCGCCGCGTCGGGCACCAACCAAGATCGTGGAAGGCGAGTCGAGTTCCGAAGGCTCGAAGACATGACCATACCTTGTGGTGGTACGAATCCGAAGACGGGATGACAAAGTCCAAGAAAAAACGCAGCACGAAACAGACACCACCAACAACACCAAAAAAAAAAAAAAAAAATATGCCGTGCCGTAAAGAGGAGCGTGGGAGCAGGAATGGTATACCACAAACTCAAACTGTACAATCTCAACTAGCCAAAAAAGAACCACCGAATCCAAATCCAAACCCCCGGGCCGACGAAAAGATCCAAATCCAAAAATTAGACAAACACAAAAAAGAAAATGCTACCGTCCATCGATCGTCCTTACACTTAATCAAATCCTTCCCCCCTCCCGTTCCTATCCTCTCACCCATCACCGTCCTTCGACCCTACCCTACCGCCCATCCAACCCCTCCAACCCGTCCAGCGGGGGGGCGGCCGCCCGCCGGCGGGGCGCCCCGGCCGCGGCGGGGCGCGGGGGGCGGGCGGGCCGCGGGGCGGGGCGGGGCGGGCGGAGGCGGCCGATGGGGGGGGGGGGGT
>JAFHBW010000304.1:0-31422 GCA_019022765.1 Westerdykella sp. P71 | reverse complement strand
TCGTAGCTCTAATACCGACCGTATTCATCTCTCGAACGCATCCGTAATTACGCTCTACGGACTGTTGGCCACGCTGGGTATCGCGGCCACTGCTCCATCAGGTAATCCCATAACTCTCGGACATTGACACTGCGCAGTGTGCGTGCCACATCCCCTGTTGCACTTGGTATGCTGAACTCTAGTTCCACTTCCCAGTGTAGTGTGCCTGAGTCGGTGAGAGGATAATTGTGTCCCCATCTCCGATTATAGAGGCCAATAGGGACACGACTGTCATCCGTTAAAGTCCATTCTACGTCCAGGAGGAGTCTGTAGTAATGACTTAAGATTCTGTTGAGGCTCTGCGGCTCATCGATAAAGCGCTGTAATGCGTCCACGAGGGGTCTGTACGGTCTTCCCCACCGCGCCATCATTTTTGGAGATCCGGCAGTGTTGAACTCTACGGAAATGGGTTGGATGAAGAGATGTGGATATGGGCGAGGCTGGGGTCGTTTATAGCTTTTTTCTGCACTATACCGTCTATGTTTCTCATCTAAAGTGGGTCCAATTCTGAACGTAAGTCCGGGGCAGGTCTCGGAATCCGGACACAGGAATCAAAAGTGTCTCACAGCCTTTGCCAATTTACGAGACTCTAAGATATGTCTGAACCCGGTCTGGTTTCGACAGGATGCTCTACGTGTAGAAATAGAGCGTGGAACCGCTCTACATTCCTCAACGCCCATGGGCTCTGCCTCCAGATCATCTGCCGCTCGATCTACCAGCTGGGTCGATGTGGTAAAAGTGTTATGCTGCAGATGATCCTTCTTACACGTCTGTCTCGGGTTCGCTTCTTTCAACCAGACGACCCTTCAAATCGCCAATTTCTTCATCACTTAGACCAACCACACTTTTGAAATAGCCCGCTGCACCTCCCCATTTCTTTCCCACTTCTATTACCAGCTGCCTCATGCTTTCAGGTCTAGCACCGACCATCCTCTCGCACTTCCGCTTTGCTTCTTCTGGGCCATACTCCTTAAAAGCCCCTTTCCTTAGCAACCTGTCCACGTTGATATGTCGCGTGGGCGCAAGTCCCTCCTCCGATAGCGCGTATTCCTCCACGACTAATTCCTCAGGAACGCCAAGTAGCAATAGTAGCAGGGATACGAATACTCCGGTTCGATTGTTTCCAGTCGTGCAATGCATAAAGAGAGCAGGGACCGGTTCAGATGATGACGGTGGAGGCACTGTCGCAAGCAGATGGCGTAGTACCGTGCGGAACATAGTCGCCCCCTCCGTCAGGATTTCTATGAATGCGGATGTAATTCCCTGATCAAGTGGAACATGCTATCAATCCCGAGTTTCTGCAAATGGGGAGAGATACATACATCTGGAGTCTCGCTAGCGTACAGCTCGTACCGCTCCTTTGCTGCCTCCTCCGTATACTGTTCTTCGGCAAACACAGGGGTCCACTTTCGCTCAATCCCGTCAATCTCGTTGTAGCCACCTGTCCTCTCTATTTGCTGCTTGCTCCGTAGGTCAAAGTCAGTCTTTACTCCTAGCTCCTGGAGCGTCGCAATGCCTTCCGGGGTGATACGATTTGTGTCCGAGCCACGGAAGAGTACGCCTTTGCGGACTCGTACACCGGGAAATTCTGTGGGCCATCCGCCAATATCGCGGAAGTTGGAAACGCCTGGGACGATGTGGAAGGGAGGAAAGGATGGGTGTGCGGAAGCTTGCGGACGGTAGCTGTCTGCGGGTGGGCCGGATAGCATTGTTAACCATAAAAGCAGCCTTTACTTTTGTTGAAAACCAAAATCAGGTAATTGTGTCACGGAACAATACAATTTGACGGACATGAAACGCTACAGGAGAGGTGGTCAGTACGAAAAGAGAAGGGAATGTTGGGGAGGACTGGACAGACTTGCCCCGCCAAAACGCACATTCAGCAAGAACATTGCCCCAGGAACTAAAATCAAGTCGGCCAGCCCCATTTAATCCTACTCGAGGATAACTGCACAACCTTTCTACCCACCACACGCACCCGGCCTTCACCGCAACCATCCTTCCCGCGTCCGCTCGCTTCGAGTAGCGGATTCATGAAGCGGGGAAGCAGCGTGGGGTCCCACGTCCCTTTAGCCTTGCTCCGCGTGGGCTGTTCAGTCACAATTACCCGGGGTACGTTACAGCGCTTCTCCACTAAAAGCGAGACAATAGGTCCCGAAGATAAGTAACCATTGCGTATGTGGAAAACAAATCCTTCATGACAGTTCTCAATAACTATCGAATTGTTCGCTTGAGCTATTGTGAAATCTGTGCTTAGATGCCAGAATCGGGAAGCAATGGGACGAGCTGCGTGGAACTCTGTCGTGTTCCCTCCACATCAACATCTCCTTCCTCGTCTCTATCTCCGTCTTCATCATCATGATATCTCTCAGACTCGTTTTGGACTCCTGCTTGCGGTTTGTAGTCGGGGTTGAATAGTGCCTCCATTTCCTCCAGACTTCTTCGTCCCGTTTCAGGAAAATATAGCCCTTATAAATGTCAACTGAGGCTGCTCTTGTTGGTCGAGCACACTTACATATGATGACTGCAGAGACCAGATTGGTACACATGAATATGAAGTGCGTTCTCGAGCCAATCTTCTGCATGCCGACTGGCCATGTTTGCGAGGATATGATAGCCCCGATAGAGCTACCCGAAGCCGCGATATTGAGGCCACGTGCGCGAAAGTTGGTTGGAAATATCTGTATTACTGTCAGTCGCAGCTAAAAGTACTTCATCAAGACCTACTTCTGACCCATATAACCATGAGGCCGGCCCGAATCCTATCGAGAATCCGAATGTGTAAACGAAGATGAATAGAATGCAGACGAGATCCGCAACATGGTTCGTGTTTCCAGGATACTTTATAGGAAGTAGGCCATTGATCTACACGTGGTGAGCATTTGCACTGGCCAATCGGAGAGGTGCGTACAAATAAAGAGAAGCCCATCACAAAGCATGAAAAGACCAGTGTGAGCCTTCTTCCGAACTTGTCGACAAGCCAAGAATCAAAGACCGTAAAAACAATCTTCAAGGTGCTTTCGAGTCCTCCCACCAACAGTGCTGTCTTTCGCTCGATCCCCAGGCCCTTGAAAATGTCGGGAAGGTAATATTTCATGGATGTGTTTCCAGCCATCTGTGCCATAAATGATAAGAGAGATGCACGCCAGAGGCGGTTGAATAATGGACGGTGCGTGAAGAGCATTTTCCAAGATTCATCCGCTGCTGAGGATTTCCGCTGCTCCACGTCCATTTCCATTCTTCTGAGCTCATCTGCAACGGACTTATGGGAAGGAGGCAATGCCCAGAGCCAGGACAGGCTTCTTCTTGCAGCCTCACTTCTGCCACGCTCCACGAGCCAGCGCGGCCTAGTCTGGTTTAGTGACTGAGTTCACACGCATTGAGGCCTACCCACGTTTCAGGACAGTAAAATACTCCGGCCATAAACAACATCTCCGGAATAAACTGCAACGCCATGGATATTCTCCAACCGTAGTAAGTCCCGCTGGTTGTTTCCCAATGGCTGATTCCAAACCCAACCCTAACTCTAAATCAGTTGTCTTTGTCAATTCCAGGTTCAGTGATACTGACCAGAACGCAACTGCAATACCAGCTACTAAGCCTACATGGTTCATGACTACATATTTGCCACGATGAATGGCCGGGGAGACCTCACTGCATTTTATCAGCGCTGTGCATGAATAACTGGAACCGAGAATACCTCTGATACAACGGAACGGAAGTCGACACGATGGCAAGCCCAACGCCACATACAACGCGCCCAATGACCATCATAGCGACCCCGAATGGTTCCTTTGCGACGGTTTGAAGCGCAGCCCCGAATAAAGTAATGAGGATCCCGTAGGTTGCAGCTACTCTTCGACCATATCTATCAGCTAACGGGTGCGATATGAAGAGGTAACTAAACCACGTTCCAACATAGTAGATACTTGTGATAAAACCAGCCACTGCTTTGGAAGGCTTGTTGAGAGCTTTGATGAAACCGGGATGGACGTAGATCGATGCCATGATCCCGATGTTGTACCTATAGGTATTAACACATTCTCCATGATGTCTCTTTAACCTACCCCCAAGCCAGTGAAGCAAGTCCGAAGAAGAGGCACACGCCTAAAAGACGGAAAGATGCCCGTCGCGGAAGCTCGTCTCGTGCCATGACCAGACCAAAATTTTCGACTGCTCTTGCCATCTGGTGCTCTACATTCTCGGTGGTCGATGTAGTTGCGTTGTCTCTGAAGGACCGGGAAAGGAAGAGGTGAAGCTGACCGGGGCCCTGCAACCGATACCCCTCGTGGCGCCGGGGTTCCCCCACGCATTTGAGTAAGTAGAATTCACAGGTGCATTGAAAGTCTGCAAGAGTCTAATTATTAGAGATGGAGTAGGTAAATCTATCAGCTCAAGATTTCGTGTTCGTCAAGTACAGCGAAACTAAAGACCTTGGGTGTGTGGGAATTGTGCTCCAACCATAGGGAAAGTCAACAATCCCGACTAGGCTTTTCCTAGCGGTTACAGTGTGCAACGATGGTTCACACTTGAGACAGAGACTACAATGGCCCCACCCGGTGCCCATTTTGATTGAGGAAGTGAGATTTCACACCTTTGCCTCAATTCATCACAATAGCGTTAACTCGGAAATTATTCTCGCCAGCAAATTTGCGTCACGGACTGGTCTGCACACGCCAAATTGTTTTCGCGTGTCGCAAGGATTCCTCAGCGTGCGGAGCCTTGGTGAGATGGAAAGAGGCTAAAGTGTGGGTGGTGCCGAGAGTAATTAGTACATGATGATAATAGATTAACGAATCACAGTCTGCGCATATATATGTCTCCGACCACTATGCGCCCTCGAATCATTTATGCGTGCCTGATTGATCCCCGGTTGCTCTGATCCCAATCTAACATTGAGCGTTTCTCATATACCGCCATGTACAGCAATGGGTAACTAGCTGCACTGAGCGGGTATCTCTCTATATGCCGCACGTTTCCCTTTGCCGTTCATCTACAGCCACATGGAAATGGAGGAAGCAATACCCAAGCCACGTTCCACAGATCCAAATAAGGCGCCGCCCCCACTTCTGCGGCACGTCGTATGTCTTCGAAAAGCCACTGCGGATTGATGCGGAGTCTATGTGCGGCCTCCCACCGATAGCTAGGTTGGAATCGTTTGTAAGATTGTCCTAAATGGAATGCTAGTTTTTAAGTTTCCACAATGAGAGGAAAGGGAGTTGCAGAGGAACAAGGGAGGCTTATTGAAGGTAGGCAGGGATAGGGTTCACGCCGTTGAAAACCTTCATCTGATTTGCGACAGCACATCTCCACGAGAAGACTCCTGCGACAACAACCGTCATCAGCTCAGAGGGTAAGGCGTCCTGGAAGAATCTGCCTCACAAAAAGCAATTGCTTTTACTGGCACTATGTCGACTCTCTACGCCGCTTTCGAACGCGTGTCTTCTTCCTTACCTCTATTACCTAGTCCAGTCAATTATCTCTGATCCGGACCACCCATCAGCCCCGCAGGAGATCTCTCGTCTTACTGGTCTTTTGGTCGCAGCATATCCACTTGGTCAAATGGCAACAAGTATGCTCTGGGGCAGTGTTTCGGATACTTACGGCCGCAAGCCAGCTATCCTGATGGGACTCATGATCAGTGTTGTAGCCAACCTGGCATTCGGCTTCTCAAGATCAATCGGAATGCTGTTATTTTGGAGAATACTTGCTGGCATGGCCAATGGGATAGTTGGGGTAATGAGGACCATGACCGCTGAAATTGTGAAAGATCGAAAGTACCGCTCCCGAGCATTCCTGGCCCCACCAGTAGTTTTTAACTCTGGCAGAGTGGTAGCTCTAGCAATAGGAGGCTGCTTAGCGGATCCAGTGAAGAACCTCCCAAGATTATTCGGACCGTCAGGCTTGTTCAACCTCTCTAAACGTCCTGAAGGCGTGGTTTGGATGGTCGAGTTTCCATATGCCCTGCCAGCTCTTTTCAACGGTACTGTCCTTGCGATGTGCTTGATACTAGCTGCTCTATGGCTTAAAGAAACTCTTTCGTCCAAGGAAAATGATTGGGACCTGGGAATTTTCATCGGGAATGCTATATCTAATTTTATGAAGAGAATTCTCCGAAGGCAAAAGTCAGGGTATACCGCATTAGAAATTGAGGAAGCGACTATACCCATATCTGATTCCGTGGCTCAACCATCGTCTTCTGGCTCATCTACTCCGACGTACCTCACTGAAAAGGTTCGGCCTCGGTTCATGGACATCTGGACCAGAGACCTGGCGAAGACGTTATTCGCATTTGCTCTTCAGCCAATTCATAACTCTACCTTCCTCCATATATTTCCAGTGTTCCTCTCCATGCCCATTGTGGCGAATACGAATCCCACTGTTTTCCGATTTACGGGTGGCCTAGGACTTGCTCCCCCAACGGTTGGCTTATACCTAGCGAGCTTCGGAATATGCGGCATCGTCCTCCAGCTCTTCATTTATCCTCGAATCCACAAGCGGATGGGTACACTAGGGGTGTTGCGTCTAGCGAATTCCATCTTCCCCTTTGCATACCTGTTTGCACCATACCTGTCATTATTGTCAGATCAACCGGTTGCCAAATGGCCCGCAATGGCTGCTGTACTCTTCACGCAAGTTATGGCTCGTACCATGGCCATTCCTAGCACCGTGATACTTCTCACGGACGCAGCGCCACGGAAAAACGTGATGGGCGCAGTTCACGGAGCAGGGAATACAGTCAGCGCAATGGCCAGCGCGGGTGGGCCTGTTATCGGAGGTGTGATACTCGCATGGGGGATCGGTCATGAATCCATAGGCGTGGTATGGTGGGCCTGGCTGTTTGTTATTGCGGTTGCGGCGTTGGCGTGGAGTTTTGCGCTGAGTAGGGTAGACAAGGAAGGGGATGAAGAGAAGGGGGCCTTACCCGCGGATCAATAGCGCAGGAACTGTAAGACATACAACCTCTATTAGATGAAGGACCCGACTAGATTCAATGATTGGATTCTTCATCTCAATGACGGCCATGTATATTTATTTTATCGTGCTCCTGGCATTAGCTAAACAATGCTTATGGTGGTCCAACTGGGATCATCCGCTTGAACTGCCTCTCCATTCATGATGCCATGCAAGTAGCACTCGCCTAGGAATTCGAATGACTCCCCATCTCCAGTAGGGCGAAGAACGTACGGCAGTTGACCCCCGGAGAAAATATAAATGGCGTCACCCTCTTTCACTGAAAGATTTGCAAGCCCCATGCGCGCATCTTGACTCACAAACGCCCTCCTCCCGCAACCGATATGTTGGAACGATTCAATATAGAGTGCAGAATCTCCAAGAGCAACTGATTCTACACTCTCTGTCTGTACTCCTTGTAGCTCGTTGATATGAATGGAAACAGCGGCAAAATGTCTCAAATACTCGAATGCGGGCGCCGGATACTGTACGGCGGATATGGCATAATCGCCAATCATTGTGCGAGCTATGTCTTGGATGTTGTTTATCAAAGTCAAACCTGAGCGCTCCAGCTCCTCGCGGAAGAAATTACTCCAATCGCTGTAAATTTGAAGTGCCCATATCCCAAGAAGCCATGGCCTGCTTGCGGCGCGGATATTGCCCAGTTTGATTGCTTTGGTATACAATATTTCGTTGTTCCTTCCGCCCCGTGACAGGCAAACGTGCGAATCGCCACACGCACGATATGGGATGCCGAGTCCAAGGATCGTTTTGTTCTCCCAGATTGAATAATCCGGAACCCATGTGGGAAGCTTGTCCAATTTCCGACAAGACCCGTCGCTCACTGTGGATAGTAGATCCAGGGAGTTCTCTGATACCATGATGTGAAAGGTCACATCATTGTACACGACCTCCACTGGTTTTGAGTAGTCCGGTACTAGAGCTGGAGCCAGCGGTACCGCCTCCAGCTGTTGGTTCTTGACCTGAGATAGACCGAGAAGGCCATATACCTTGTCCACAGGCCAGGTTGCTTGGAACCGGCGAGTTGCGCCTAGAAGAAGGGACAGAGATTGATGTTCGCCCATTGCGACCATGAGTCGCCGGTTGAAGTGGTTGGCGATGAAACTAGGTCGACACTCCGGTCCGTAGGCGTCTACAAACATTCGAAACCATCCTTTGTTTACGATCTTGCGGGCTACTGGTGCGAATGTTGCAAAATAGTCCAGGGAATGGGACCCGCACATTAAATCCACGCCCCTAGCCAGTGCAACCTCCTGAATTATCCACGTTCGTTGAAACACCTTGCGCTTGAACAACCTGCTCAACGCTTCCCACTCATGGCCTGGAAAGCATGGCAAACCAGCGGCCTCGGTATATGCAGGGTCCAATAGGGCGATAGGAGATGCATCCGCCATCCCAGAAGGGTCAACAGCCGCTAGCTTTTTGACGAGCCCGAAGGCGACCGCGGTGTGCTCGTCTTCTTCCCCTATCCAGAAGAGTATCCAGTGGGCTTTCTGATACACATGCTGCATGATCGATACTTGATGTTCCCGCTCTGCCTGGTTGCTTTGATTGATAGATATTTGATCGATCCACAGTGGTGTTCGAAGTTCTGGATGCCTTACCCTGCGGAGAAAGTTGCTGAGGTTCTTGCTGATTTTCAGGTAGGTTCCATTCTGACAAAGTATTTCTTCAGTACGAAGGTCGGATTGTGCGTGATCCGGCGGAACCTCCTGGTTTTCATCGTCCCACATATAGGAGACCGCATGATAGGGAAGATGGGACGGGTCCTCCAGGTCCAGCGGTACTATCTCGCAGCTCAGATCATCCGTTCCGGAACCAGGTAAGAGATCGACGATGCGAATATCATAAGGACCATCCAGTTCCTCGTACTTGAATAAGCTTCCCGTCTGTTGATCAATCGCCGCCGCTGTAAAGATGTCCACCATTTTTCTGCCCCCTAGCACAACAAGCAGATTCTCAGCGTCTCCAACTTGCTCTTGAGCTCGGGCAATCAGTTTTTCAGTGTCGATGGACGTGTTCCTACGGCTTTTCTTGATCGTTTCAATTGGCGTACCAAAACATCTCGCCGCTGACCGTGTGAATGGTGATCTGAGCCGCGCCACTCCCATCAAGTATGTGTGGTCCATGACAGGAGAAGGGAATTAGGTCACCGATCGCTGCCATGGGTCGAGCTAAGCGTCGCGAACGACTTGCGCCGAGCGATGTGAATGGTAGCGTTCAAGAAGGAAATACTATAAACAGCGATGAGCAATCCGAAGTGAAGAGAATGAAATCAATTAGACGGCCTGGTATATGTGCAGCTTTGGGAAACGTGCGTTACATGTCAATGTCATGGTTTGTGTCCTCGAGGTCCTCCGCCACAACAGGGGGCATTCAGCTGAGTGGCTGTGCAGTCTTCACGGGCGCGAAACTCAATGTTGCGCAGAACCATTTTGTAATTAGATAGAGGACAGGATGGAGACGCTTATGTCTGGGACAAAGTGAGTGTATGTTGTCTTTGTGCCAATAAGTTACCCAATGGCCTAGTGAATGTTGACATCACGTGCGCGGGCTTATCTTATCACATGCCAAGACCTGAGCCACCACTCCACTTGAAGCTATTCACTCCGCCAGCAGAAGCAACCATGGAGCCGCCTTGATGGTGGTAGCCAGCGCTTCACTGCTCTTCGATTCAACATTGCGCCATGGATCCGCTTGGACCGCCTCCAGAGATCAATGTGCTCCTTCTCGGAGACGCGGAGGTTGGCAAGTCGACGTTCCTCTCGTACGTGCCCGGATGTCAAAAGGCGTATTTTTGTCCAGGCCACGGCTGATCCCGTTCCAGACGTCTCTCCCTCGGCGTAAAACCCAGAGGTGATACTTTGCCTCCGTATGAGCTTCCTGTCCTCCGTGATAGCGACCAGCCCTTTGCGTTTAAGGTCACCCTGTACGGCCGCCCCTACGCGCTCAACTTCTTTGATACGGCCTCGCCAACGAACTTCACCCTCATTCGGCCGGATTTCATCATATTGTGCTATGATATCTCGAAACGTTCCACGCTCTATTCGCTCCGTACATATTGGCGAACGGTGGTGAATTCGCACTTCAACTACGATGAGGCGCTGCCAGTCATGGTTCTAGGCTTGAAGCGTGACATGAGAAGGGAATGGACAGAAGACGAGAAGAAGAATGGCGGCAGAGGCGAGAGCACGATGCCTCAAGAGGGTCTGAGCGTCGCACAGGAGTTACTGTGTGATCGATACGCAGAATGCAGTGCTCTCACCGGGGAACTGTGCAGAGAGGTGCTGGAGGATGTTGCGAGGACGTGCGCGAAAACCACGACGGAGAATGGTGCAAAGAGCGCAGGCGCAAACTGTATGATGATGTGAGGGGAAGCCTTCACCACTTGGAGGTCTCCGTCTACCGTCACACCCCTTCAGGTATCCACGCTTTCGGTCCTTGGTCAGTTGAGAGTCTTGTCACCATGCGGCGAATAAAGCGGCTAAAGTATCGAAACTTCAAGAGCCCGATCGTATCTACGATTTCTCCGCCTACCGAACAACACTCCGACCATGTCGCAGCAAACTTGAGGAAGTGAACTAACACCGAGATACAAGGTTGCAAGGGCGACCCGTTAGCAACGATGTTCAATAGACTATGGCGTGTGGACTGAAATCTGGAAGAGGTTTCGGCATAACAACCCGATGTCGATGTAGTGGAGCCTGTTTTTTCGTCTATCGTGGTCTCACGGCTGAGGACACACTGTGGTGGCGACAAAGTTGGGTTGCCTCGTGACTCCGTGTACAGGGCTATTGCGCTGTACATAACAGAGAGAAATAATGTTTAACAAAGAATGATAACATATCTCACTTGCTCAACCTTTGTCAATCGTGCAAGCTTCTTATTAGGCGATACCCGGTTGACGGAATAAGCGTGACGCGAGCCGGAGACACCTGACCTAGCTTGATAAAGAGCCTAAGTCAAACAGAACCTTCTTCCATAGCTCTATATTAACATGTAGTTGTACAGCGTTTCTTAAAATAATAGAAAGGTGTACTTCATCCTAACACTTCTGCGTCCTCATGTTGCAGTGTGCAATAATAGAGCCAAAAGTAAGAAGCTTAAACAGACTTGCGTTCTACAACTACAGCTGATCTAATACAGTTAGAGGTGTATGCTTTTACAAACTGCTTAGGTATTAACAGCTAAGACGCAGTAGATTCCAAAGGTAGAGCAGTACCTTTTCTGTCACTCTTCGCGTTCGCGGGTGGCGGTCCCATTCCGCGATAAGAAGGCATTGCGTGCTTTCTCCGCATCGTGACGAGAACTACGCAACAAAAGCAACAACCAGTCACCTAGTTATCTACTTTCACCAACCTTCACCCCAATCACTGCTCCCAAAGCCATCCTCAACCTATCCCCAACATCTACATCACATGCCGGAATGGCGTCGGGACTGTTGTCGTCCTTCCTCGCCGCCATTCAAGCCTCTCTCTCCGTTCTCCTTGTCATCTTCTATGGTGCTCTCGCTGCCAAGCTCAAGCTCCTAGACTCCGAAAATGGCAAACGGATAAGCAAGATATGCGTCCGCATGTTCCTCCCCGCCCTTCTTCTTGTGAAGATTGGCTCAGAACTGCATCCTGGGTCCGCCCATCGCTATCTCATCATCCTGATATGGGCGTTCATATGTCACATTGTGTCCTTTCTCATCGGCATTGCTGCGCATCTTCTCCTCGGGCTTCCGGATTGGATAACGGCGGCGATTATGTTCAACAATACCACAAGCTACCCGCTTCTCCTGATTCAGAGTCTGGATGAGACAGGTATATTGCGGAACCTGATCGTGCAAGATGAGACGACGACCGCGGCTATGGAGAGGGCGAAGAGCTATTTCCTGGTGTTCTCGACAATAAGCAGCTGTTTGACATTTGCCGTTGGTCCGCGCCTCATGGACTCCGAATTGCCGATTGAGGATGATGACCAGAAGAGCGTCGCAGGTGAGGGGGAGAGAGAAGAGGACGAGAATGACGATGTAGAGAGTGTGAACGAGGAGGCTGTTGTGAACGATGAAACGCAATTTTTGATTCCCAATCCTGCAGCATTGAGACGACGAAGATCGTCTGTTGTTTCAATGACGTTCTTCCCGTCGAAACCGAAGTTCACGACGGATAGGAGGCGCGTATTCTATATCCCAAGGCCCAAGTGGCGAAACTTGAGTCCTCGGACGCAATGGTGGTTACTCTTCTTCTACGACTTTTTGAACGCTCCATTGCTGGGTGCGCTACTGGGCACCTTTATCGGATTCATCACACCTTTGCACCGGGCCTTCTTCTCGAATACTAACGAAGGGGGCATTTTCACTGCATGGTTGACGGAGAGCTGGAAGACTATAGGGCGCCTATTTGTGCCGCTTCCGCTTATAGTGGCTGGCGTCTCGCTATATGCTTCCTATCAGGAGTCCAAAAGAGGCGGAAACACGAATGCACGACTTCCTTGGCGTCCCATGCTTTTCATTTTACTTATACGCTTCGTTTTTTGGCCAGTTCTGAGCATTGGAAGCATTTACGCCATCGCGAAGAACCAAGGACGCGGTGGCCTTCTGGGAGACGACCCCATGCTGTGGTTTGCGATGATGCTTATGCCCACTGGGCCCCCGGCATTCAAATTAATCACAATGGTACAGGTCTCGGACGCTGGCGTGGAAGAGGAGAGGCGCATTTCAAAGATTCTCACCGTCTCGTATATCGTGAGTCCGGTGTTAGCGTTCACAGTTGTCGGTGCTTTACGAGCAAGCCAGAGTATTATCGGAAGATGAACAATTCATGCAAGAATATAATGCAAGGATATGATAATGCTGCCAGGTATATACAGAATCCGAAATGATACAACGCCATAATCATGCCATATCCACCATACGCATCCCTCCACAGGAGATATCTCCATCACAGTGTATCTCCATAATCTCTCGTTCTCTCTCCACTTGTGCCATCAGCGCCTTGTCCCGTGGCCATAGTCGCTCTGCAATTTTCCACAGCCTGTCTCGACTGACGGCTTCCTGGCCCATGAAACCCAGCTGGAGCACTGCGCGCTCGAGTTCGTCTGGAAAGTGGAGCTCCTGGGCGTCCAGGTGTTTGAATGGATTGTTGCAGGAGCAGGTGTACCACCATATACCGGCAAAGTTTAGGTGATGGCGATGGACGAATAGGATATCGATAGGTGATTCCATAAGGAACCGGTGCTTGATGCGGCGGGTAATGCATGGAGTCTGTGTAAGAGAGACATGTTGAGTCGATGGCTTTCGAAGCGCGCAGATTGATTTCCAATCATTTCCGATAGAGTGGAACATTGGATTGCCATGGCTTCCATTGTTTTATGTGCTTTGTTGTGGCACTGCTTTTGTGCATGTCCACTCCGAGAACGGGACTACTGCGGTGAATGCAAAACAACACCTTCATTATTGGGTACTCGTGCGGATACTCTTAATAACGCCGCTGGCCCCGTTACCTCTTTTACTATATACGAAGTGCTGTAAGCTTCTCCATCAGTGGTGAATTTAGGTTTCCTGACAGTAAGTGACTAAGCGCTGGTAACGTTAAAATGAGCCTTGTTTGCAATGTACTAAATTGGAAATTATTCTAAAAGTTGGTAAAGCTAGAACCCAATCACGTAGGTAGAAAACAATCTTCACGTGGGTGATATCTCTATTGAACAGCAGTGCCGGAATCTCGCCTTTCGAGCTTCTTCGTCCGGTCTGCATATCTGCTGGCATGCAACGGCTTTCCACAATCAGCTGGGTTCTGGCAATCGGACCTAGAAACAATACTCACTTCTCTGGGTGTGGCCTTCCGAATCACAGCAGGCCTGGGGACCTCCGTCTTCCCCTCTACCGCAACATCACTCTCCAGACCTTCCAGATCAATCTCCAACGTCCCAAAATCAATACCCGCTGCGCTGGCAAGCCGCTTGAACAGCTCCTCGTACTCTGCGTGGCTCCCCTTGGCCAACTCAACAAACCCGGCCGTATACTTGGATGGAGCTTGGGCATGCGCCTGCTTCGCCTGCGCCACAGCGCGGTAACTCTGGCGAATCTCACTCTGGATGAATGACTTGATGGGCTGCTTTGATTTCTCCAGCAGCTCGGATTTGCGGGCTATTTCTTTGTCTTTGCGATGGAGAACTTGGTCTTTTTGCTGGAGCTCGCGGTCTTTGGATCGCAGTTCCCGCTCTTTGTCTGCGAGCTTCTGAGAGGAGAATAAGTCTGCTGATTCCGGCTCACGAATTCCTCAACTGATACCTTTTTCAACTCCAAGATCTCCTTCTAGAGCAGGTCAATTATTTGCAAAATGCAATCACAGAACAAATGCCTACCTTCTCAGCATCCCCTTTCTCCTCTACAAGCGCCTTGGCATCCTCGATAAGCGCTCTCGCCTGCTCCAGCTTCAGAAGCGCAGCATCGGGCGACGACATGACGGGCGAAGAGGCAACCGCAGGAAGCAACCTCAAGAACCTCTCCAAAATGAAAGTACTAGTGAGGGAAGACTGTCGTGCAAGAAGCATCGCCTGCAGTCCGAGACAGATGGGAGGCCCGTTTATTCATGGGGCTGAATTCACTGGCTTGGCGGATCGCGTTATCCCGTGTATGCATGATGCGATTGCGTCAGCCTCGCGCGAGGCTTGAAAGGGGTCCATGGATGTGATGGGATTTTGGCGTGGATGCGACAATGGTAAGGGATCAAAAGGGAGGAGAAAGCGCATTATAGGAGGACGAAACACATAAAGAGCGAAGTGGCGCTAACTGCATATAGTAGTCGCCAAGAACGCAGTCAGTGCAAAGGACGGGGAGCAGTGGTCTAGCCGATCAAGAGATTGAAGTCGCCCTATCCCAACAAATCTCATAATCCTACGTCTTTCCCGCACAAAACACAGGACAGGCAAAATGCTCTTAGAGACTTGTATTTTTGCAACTACAAACAATCCTCTGCAGTTCGAGGACATGCACAGAGAGTAATGGTTGGGATCTCCCATTGTTTAGGCCTCGTTGTCCTGCTCGATCTCAACAAAGATATCTTCTTCCAAAGAATCCAACAAGATCGGCTGGTTGGGAGCGTACCCGAACAGCTTTCTCGCTCGCTCAGGCCTCGTTCGTGAATTCGCTCCAAACATGTAACGAGCCAACTTTGGGAACCTGGGATGAGGCAGCATACCATCGAGCGTCTTCAGGTCGATCCGGATGGGTTCTGGGTTCTCGATAACGCCGTGCTTCTTCAAAATATTCCCGGCAGCTTTGGCGACATCGATATGGGCGACTTCCTGGGAACCCGTGAAATAGTAGCCCTAAGAATCTGTTATCCACATTTGCTGAACTGTAAGAGAAAGAAGTCGGACATACCTCCCTGCCCCAGGTTGCGCCCTCACCCCCAGCGGCCGCTGCTTCAATCACCTTGAGGTAGACTTGCATGAGGTCTTTGATATGCACCCAGCTCCTCGTATTCGTTCCCTCGTTATAGTAGAACACGCGATTCCCATGTTTCTTCGCCTCGCTTACCAAGCAGGAGACGAACACACTGTTTGTTTTACCAGGGCCGAGGCCTTTACCGTAAATATCTGGCGGGCACATGATAGCGATCTTCAGTTTGTCGCCGTGCATAGCAATCGTGTCGAACAGGATCTTCTCGGTGTTGCGGTGAAGTGCATAATCCGGTAGTGTTGAGATGGTGTCAATGTCGTTGATGTCGGACCAGATTTTGGGATTCAGCTTGCCTAGCTGCTCCTCGGCGTAGTAGTCAGACACAATGCCCGTTCCAGATAGATGCAGAAGGAAGCTGGGGCTAGAACGGCGGAGAAGTCCAGCGATCAGAGCTTTTAACGAAGGCTCGTGGTCTGAATCTCCACAGTCTGGGCGTGTCAATGCTCAGTCTCTCGGCGTCATCGTCGAAATCACACTTACGGACTACAACATGCGCTTCCGAGGCAGCTTGCGCTAGAGTGTCGAAACTGTCATAATCTCCACGCACTACCTTGACATTGGGATACGTTCTCGAGAACTTGTCGGGAACGTTGCGAAAGAGAACCGTGACATCGTATTCAGGGTGATTTGTGACGACAGTGTGGAGGACGGAACCGCCAATATAACCTGTACCTCCGGTTCTACAGCTTGTCAGCGTGGAATGGAAGCCAAGGCGCCTAATTAGGGGTATACATGAAAAGCTTGGGACTCATGATCCAAGAGCGATTGCGTCCTGACGAGCACAGTTGTTACTAGTTTTGGAAAGGAAATGAAGGAAAAAAGGTTGCTTCAATTTCAATATGGCGGCAAGGAGAACGTGGTATAAACATATAAGACCTCACCATGATGGATGTGATAATTTGATCCTGTATTAATAAGCAATGTTCAGTAGTGACGTCTGGATCTGCAAAATGTGGGCCAAGGGAGGATTACGACGGTGTAGCTTCGTGTTCCGTGAGGACGCTCGTTGATGAAGCATTCTTCGTTTGTACATCCTGCCCTTCGTGCTGATTGGAGTATGGTGCTCTCTGTAACTAGGCGAGTGGGGGGTGAAAAGGATACACTAGTCTGGTCTTGGTTAGCGCTCACGGCGTTTCCTGCACCAACGTCCGACGACCGAAACTTTTTTTCTGGTTCCGCGCAGACACGAGCAACCCGCAACACATCGTTGTTCCAGAGTATCACACCATGGCCGCCCAGGAAATTGAGTCGAAAAAGCGCAAGAGGAAGCACAAGAGCAAGAAGGGAGAGGATGTTGCTGTGGCGGAGCCTGCGACCGTTGCGACCGAAAGCGTGAAGCCCCGCAAGAAGGCGAAGAAGGAACATACACCTGAGCCGGATGTAGAGGATGTCGCCGACACTACCCTGAACGAGCAAGAAGAAGATGAAGAGGATGAGGAGGAACTGAACCAGGAGCTGAAGAAGATTGCTGCCGAGACGGACATCGCGAAGGTGGAGGCAGAGTCTGAGGATGAGGATGAGAACGATGGTGAAGCCACGACAGACCTTCCCACCGGGGCGAACGTCTCCCTGCCGACTGTCGACGATCCCAAGAAGTTCTCTGACTTGAACCTGAGCGACCGCACATCGGAGGCGATCAAGGAGATGGGCTTCGAGGACATGACGGAAATCCAACGGAGAGCGATACCGCCTCTGATGACGGGCAAGGATGTGCTGGGAGCCGCAAAGACTGGGTCAGGAAAGACTCTTGCTTTCTTGATCCCTGCGGTGGAGATGCTTTCGGCCATGCGCTTCAAGCCGCGCAACGGCACCGGCGTTATTGTAGTTTCGCCGACGAGAGAACTCGCGCTACAAATCTTCGGAGTTGCACGGGAGCTCATGGAGAAGCACTCCCAGACGTTCGGTATCGTCATTGGAGGAGCAAATAGGAGAGCGGAGGCCGAGAAGCTTGTCAAGGGTGTCAATCTGCTCATTGCGACACCCGGACGACTGCTCGATCATCTGCACAACACCCCGGGTTTCGTTTTCAAGAACTTGAAGAGCTTGATCATCGACGAGGCAGACCGGATTTTGGAAGTCGGTTTCGAGGACGAAATGCGATCCATCATCAAGATCCTGCCTAAAGACCGTCAGACGATGCTCTTCTCCGCCACGCAGACGACCAAAGTTGAGGATCTGGCGCGGATCTCGCTCAAGCCAGGCCCGCTCTACATCAACGTGGATTACCGCAAAGAGCACGTGACGGTCGAGGGACTTGAGCAGGGATACGTTGTGTGCGACTCGGATGTGCGATTCAAACTCCTCTTCTCCTTCCTCCGCAAGCACCAAAAGAAGAAGATCATCGTGTTCTTCAGCTCGTGCAACAGCGTCAACTTCTACTCGGAATTGCTCAATTACATCGACCTTCCCGTGCTTGCGCTCCATGGCAAGCTCAAGCAACAGGTCCGGACGAACAAGTTCTTCGAGTTCTGCAATGCTACGTCTGGGACGCTTATCTGCACGGACGTGGCGGCAAGAGGACTCGACATCCCCGAGGTGGATTGGGTGATTCAGTTCGATCCCCCGGATGATCCCCGTGACTACATCCATCGTGTGGGTCGTACAGCGCGCGGTGCCAACGGCAAGGGTCGGTCTCTGATGTTTTTGCTCCCATCGGAATTGGGTTTCCTGTCTCTTCTCAAGGAAGCGCGTGTGCCGTTGGTTGAATTTGAGCTGCCGGCGAACAAGATCCTGAATATCCAGAGCCAGCTTGAGTCGTTGATCAGCAAGAACTACTATTTGAACAAGGTATGCCAAGGTCCTTGATTCCTTCGCTTCTATATGCTAACCGTCTTGTAGTCCGCCAAAGATGGGTATCGTTCGTATCTCCAGGCGTACGCGTCGCACAGTCTCCGCTCCGTGTTTGACGTGCACAAGCTTGATCTTGTGAAGGTGGCAAAGAGCTTTGGCTTCCCCACCCCGCCGCGGATCGACATCTCCTTGGGTGCGAGCCTGAGTAGAGATAAGAAGGTCGAGGGTAGGAGAGCGTATGGAAGTCAACCACGGCAGGGGAATCGGCCTAATAAGCCCAAGAGGGGATGAATCACGCATAGTCCTGATATGGAGTTTGGAGTTTTTCAAGTGTAAAAACGGGGAATATTGAGCTTCGGATATTCGGCTGTCTTTCAAGTAGATTTATATGGAATGTTCTCTGTCTCGAGATCAATGGATATCTGCTATAGGAGGTTGATACCATCTATGATGCAGCACGACACTCGACGCCGCCGGTGAAAATCTTCCGCAATGTGACCATCTGCCCCTTCCTTCACACCTTTCTATGAGATCTACTCGGTACGTTACTTGGACCTCCACAGTTGGGTGGAAGAACCCTGGCGAAATCCACTGGTAACAGGCTCGAGCATAGAAGCCCCTATACGCTAACCCTCTTTCAGAAGTGGCGGTGCGCGCTAAACTCACACCAGCCACTCGGACTCAGGAACGGCCCTGCGACAGAGCACATCCTCAAAAGCAGCGACAGCTCATCCTCCTCTCAAAAACAATTGCAATTCTCTCACCGGATTCGACACAGCTGACCAGCCGAGGCCCCGGCACCGCACCAGCTCGCGAAAAACCTGGAATAAGAAAAAAATGGGAGGCTGTACTGTGATCAAATGGGCGATGCGCTGGCAGAAGTGGCAGAGTGGCTGGGCCAATGACGTCGCAGGGGGGAGCCGGACTGCGGGTGTGTCCGTGCGGGCTACTTTAGTCTTTTTGGTCTCCGAGGCAGCCAGTGAAAAAATAGAATTGACATCCACTGTACATAGCTTGTTGGCCGGGCAATGAACATACTTGCTGGCACAGATTGTGTTTCGACGGTCGCGGGGGAGGCTGGAAACGGGGACTTGGGGAAGCGTGAGAGAGGCGTGGGAGTGCATGGAGGCGGTCCGCCGCGGGAAAGTTGGCCACGAGAGGTCACACAGAATGCAGCGTGGAACCGCGAGGCGTGCTGCGGACGCGTCTGGGTTTGGGTAAGACGGGAGAACGGGAGGAATTCGATCCCACAGAGGGTTCAATGCCAAATTTTCCCAGTCCAAGTGTGTGAATTATGTCTATTATTGTTGTCCTCGTCGTCGTGGTCATCACCGCCAAGAAGATGATCGTTTAGCGCGACCCACCAGCGACCGGGGTTGTCACTCTTCTGTCCTCCACTTCCTCCACCACCCGCCGGGCTGACCTCGCAATCACCAAAAGCTCCATCCTGGGCTGTTCTCTTATTCTGACGAGAGTGAGCGTCGACGGCCCTCGCACCATCTCTCGTCGCTGCAGAGCTGCCGTCGAATTGGCGCAGTCTGGTATGTCCTATGTCCTCGACCTCCTCCACGGCCCCCACCAATCATCCACGCAACTCGCCAGACACCCGCTAACCTTCACCTTCACTTTCAGCTGCCCGACGTCCACCTCGACGAGTGCTCGTCCCTTTGTGCTTCTCGAGCGAGTTACATCACTGCTGCATTCCATTTCGTTGAGCATGCGCTAAACGGTTTCCCCGTCTCCGCACTCGTTCCAACCTGCCTCTCGTACTCCCGTTGGCTCCTCCGCTGCGCCATCTCCGCCGGGTGTTGCAACACTGCGAGACCTGCATCGCGCAAACGAGAAACGGCCACGCAACCCCTTCGCCTCGCCCTCGTGCGCCCGTGCCTTCTAAAGCTTACCCAATTCTCCGACGAAAGCGACTGTCCCCATGTTCGCTTTCAACCACCGTCTCTAGATATCGCCAACGACCACAATGGGTATTGATTCTCGTCGACCGCCTCTCCCTGCCCCGACCGAAACCGAAACCGACGACACCACCACCGTGCGAGACGATCTCGCCACCAATCTTTCTACCCGTACCGATAAGACGTCATATTCCTTGCCCGAGGACGGTACCCCCGTGACGATAAACACAGCCAGGAGGGAAGGCCTCCATAAAAAGCATCCATCGCAGACCTCATTGCTGATAGAATACTTCGAGGGCGGAAAGGGCGACGGCAAGTCCCGCTCACGGCCCAGCGTCCGCGTTCGGGTCACTCCTTCGTCCAGAAAAAGCAAGTCAAGCACCAGCGACCATCTGAAAATTACGCAGACGAGCCGCAACCCGCAGAAGCCGTCGTACACCCGTCGTATCTCCCTCGGCAGGGGCCGCGACCCCGAATCCCAGCCTACGGAGGCCACATATTCTGAAGAGTCCAACATCTCGTCTGTTTCCCCGCTTGAGATCGAGGTCCTGCCGAACGCCAGCGACATTTCCAGTAACGGCGGTCGCTACATCCCCGCTCCATCGGACATCTCTTCCATGCCCCCTGATTCCATGCTTGGGGCCCCACCTGTGATTGTCGCACCTGCTCGACGACGGAGCAGAAGTCTCGATCGGGAGGAGGTGGCAGAATCCATGGCGCAGGATACCCTGAAAGCACCGACACGGCAGCGCAGCCGTAGCCTAAGCAAGGAGCGCATCACCCAGCGTGTCATGGAAAAGCTGCAGCAGAAGCCAGTTGAAGGCAGCAGTCCGACAGCAAAGGCGACCAGGACCAGCAGAGAAGAATTGACCCCCAGCCGCAAATCACGAAGACGAAGCAGCAAGAGCTCTCGTGAAGAGGAGCTGAGTGCTATAAGTGGGACGGAATCCAGCCTCCTGTCCTCCAATGCCGCAAAGCGCAGATCCGGGGATACCCATTCCGTCCGCTCTGGAGTGTCCGGGACCTCGTCGATTAACAATCCCAAACTGCTCGCCACCGTGGAAGATGCCATCAAGCGGTTGATCTTGCCCGAGATCAATGCCTTGAAGGAGCAGCAACGTACGCAGGCCAATCGTGAGAAGTTCGAACGTGCCTCGCGTGATAGTGCGTATACAGTCGACTCGACAGATTCACACGACGCCCCCCGTAGACGTTTTTCCAAGTCGTCGAGCACCCCGCAGATGCATGGAACCAAACCCAAGGTTGTATTAAACCGCGACGGAGATGATCCAGGCACCATCCTGTCAGGAGCATCCAGCCGCAAAGACCGTCGCTCAAGTCGAGGCTCCATCTCCGAGCGCAGCCGAACGGAGTCTATATCGCGGGAGGAGGAGAAGATACGGAAGAAGAAGAGCAAGGATTCAGAGAAACCCTCCGCCCGCGATGCTGCCCTAATAGGCCTTGGTGCAGCCGGTCTGACCGCGGCAGCACTGAAGCATCACACCTCAAGGGAGGAAAAGAAGGAGAGACGACGACATAGTAGAAGCAGCAGAAGCCGCACCCCGAGCATCTCGCAGAGTGTGGAAGAACATCATGGAGACAAGATGGAGGTTCCCCCTCTCCCGCTCCTCCAAAGCGAGCTCCAAGGGTCCGAAATCACGCGAGACTCCATCCTCTCCGCCGAGACCGAGACCCGCGAACGTCCCGATTCAAGTTCTTCAAGAGAAACTGGCACTGGTCTGGAGACGCCTGTTCGCGAGGTGCCTCGTGGCTTCGGAACGCCCTCGCCTCGGACCCCAACTCGGACTCCAGTGACACTTCAGCGTAGCCTGGGTAAAGCTCACAGTAACCGCTCACTGGGCGATGTGAGCCAACGTACACCGAAGAGCGAGAAGAGCTTCTCGTCTAGGTCGAAAGACGCATCAGCTGGGCTTGAGGCAGCTGCAACAGCAAAAGCTCGGGCGATTGAAAGTCCCAAGCCCCAAGTGTCCCGGTATGAGGTTTTGGAGCAGACCCCGACTCGTGATATGAGTCCAATTCAGAGTGAAGCGAGCTACCGTGAGGAAATCCATGTTGCTGCCTCACCCCATGCTCTACGATCGGCGCGGAAAAGTACCGGAACTCCGGTAGCCGGTCACAAGCTTAAAGAACAGGCTTCAAATCTCTCCATCCAATCCTTCGAATCGACACCCAGTACCAGAGCGGCTCGCACTCGGAAGCGTCCCCAGGGAGTCAATCTTGAACAGCCCCGTGATGTTTTGAGCCAGCCGCCCACTCCTACCCCTGGAGATGTCGATGAGTTCTTCCGCCAGAATCATGAGAAGAATGAGATGTATCGGAGACAATTGGAGCACAGCCAGTCGGCGTCGCCTCTCGCGGATCAGAGACACATGACTACCTACACGGAGGATAGTGCCGGTAGCCCTCGCGACAAGGTCTCCCTAGCTCAGGATATCCGCAAGGTCGGCTCCAATCCTGAGTATGTCCATACGCCCGTTGCTGTGGAATCTGCTGTCGCCTCGCTGCATGAGCCTTCGACCCTCAGTGTTCCGTCCTCCGTATCGAGTCCCCTCAAGAAGAGCAGATTGTCACAGGTCAGCCCTGTCCAGGGGCAACATTATGGCTCGGAGGAGGCAGAAAGGCACGGAAGCACCCCAAACCAGGAGCATTGGGCAGCAGTTCGCGATCGAGCGCAGAATCTGGCAGACCACTCTCAGGCGACGAACTCGCCGAGGCAGAGTGTATCTCAATCGATCGACGAGCACCCTCAGATGCATGCGAGCGCATTCCCCACTCAAGACCATATGATGCCGGAAATCGGATATGGGATGGATGATGAGTCCGACGTCACCACCAACCCGTCCATCATTCAAGGTCCTCTGGGAGGAGGTGGATCTCTGCTCGCCGGACAGCAAGATAGTCAAGGTACTCCCTCGCCGCACTATGGCAAAGCTGCTGCTCTTGGTGTTCCAGCAGCGCTCGCCGCCGCCGCTGCTGCTCATGGGAGGGAGGAGAAGACTCCATTGGTGCAGCACGAACAATACCATGACGATTACGACCATCACTATGCCGATGAGCCTCTCTACCCCCCGGAGCCCAACTATGCGCGGGACGCTCAGACGCCGAGGAGTCCGGGTATGTGGGGAGACGAGGGGTACCAGTCTGCCCATCAACCGGGAGGAATCACTCCGGAATTGCACAACCGCGGACTGTTCGACGATGACGGTCTTGTCGGATTCAACGAGGATGCCTTTGGCACTGCTGACATGATGGGTGGCGGCAAGCATGCTCGTCATGTCAGCGGGAACTCCCATGGCATGGGTTCGCCGCTTTACGATGCCGCAACTGGCAAGGGAATTGACCGCATTCAGTCGAAAGATGTGGTCGCGCTCATGGACCACCTGACGGTTCGTGACGCGCAACGCAATGCTCGGGATACGGAGATTCTTGTAACCTTGGTTCGCAGCGCCGCGGAGATGCGCAATTCCTTCGAGGAGATGAAGCAGTTCATTCGTACCCAGGACGCGATGATCATGAACCAGACGGACAAGAGGGTTGACCTCGCCGAGCAACGGATCTTGCAAGGGCCGCGTCCTCAGCCTCTGGGATCACCCAGGGTTCCGCGATCGTCTACTGATGAGATTACCGAGGTGGAGCAGAAGCGGAAGAATGTTTTCAAGCGAGCACTGAAGGGCTTGAGTATGAAGGGTGACAATGACATCAAGAAGATTGAGGCCATGTTGATCCAGCTGCTGAACGAGGTGGAGGGTCTCAAGGAAGCTCACACCATGAATATGGCCCAGCAGAATACCTCGCATAGCCTGACTTCGTACGAGAACCTGAGGGCAAGTGGGGATCCCGGATACGAGCCCGAGGGTCGTGCTGGGACGGCCTCCTCGCCGAACCAGTCTGGTTATCTCTCCAACCCGTCTTCGCGACGCATCCAAGACATGCATTCTGGGTATGACGTTCACCAGCCACATCGCGTCAGCACTGTCGAGGAAGACGACGAAGAGTACGCAGAGGAGAATAGACAATATGAGAATACCGAGCGCATGACGACGCCTACCCAGGAAGCTCGTCGGAACAACTCGATTGACCAGAACACGCCTCCTCAACCGACAAAGGCGTTCCGAGAGTCGCAAAGCCAGGAGAATACTCCCAAGCGGAAGCACAAATCGACTTCGTCATCCATCTTCGGCATCCCAAAGATCTCACGATGGTCTAAGACAACCGCATCAACGACCAACCGGGATTCGGAGAGTCTCCCTCGTAACAGCGGGTCGAATGAACGGAGGCCTTATTCTGCGGGTTCTAGGTCTGGGTCGCAGGTAAATATTGCGTATTATGGGGACGAACACTATGAAGTGGCAGAGGACGATCGCCTTCGATCCAACACGTCGCTTGCTAGGGAAGACCAGCGGATGATTCGATCCCCTTCTCCTCTCATCCCCGAAGATCCATACGTCCTCGATGATCCCAAATACCAGGCTCATCGCAACTCCCTGAACCTGCAACACCCTCAACCCCGACCTGGCCCAACCGGTCGCCACCAGAACCACCTCGAATCCCAAGCCAAAATCTTCGAACCCGTCCGATCCCCCGACTTCGATCAATGGGGTAGCAACCCATCCCTGGCGCGCAACCGTCTCTCCGGCGGAGGAGCCAGCCAAGGCGCAGGCAACCTCTCCCCCATCTCCTCCGACGGAGGCTACAGCCAGCATTCGGCCGCCGAGCAAGCCTCGGCGCCGCCTCGCCCCCCCAAGATCCGCGACGACGGACCCCTGATCCCCCAGCAACCTCTCGCGGGCCACGGCCAAACGCGCCAGATGTACAGCGCGCACAACGACTACGGGTCCCCCACGCAGGGCGCCCTGACGCCGCTCGCGCCCATCCAGGAGGTCCGCTACAGCCTCGAGACGGACACGGGACATCACGTAGGCGACCCGGCTCGTTATTGATTCACTTGAATCGGTTTTCCCGAATGAGTGCTAATGGATATAGTACTCTCCGAGCCCGTCGCCGCACCCGAATACCGCTGCAGCAGCGGCGATGACGAGTCCGCAGCGCAAGATTACGGGCCCGAGGCCGATGGGGAGTAGTCGCAGCCCGGCTGCGGCGTCGGCGCAGCAGGGGGTGGAGCATAGTAATACGGTTGTTAGGCGGAAGCCTGTTGGTAAGTCGAGTTTCTAAGGTGGTCGGGATGTGAGAGTTGGACGGATGGGCTGACTGGAATTAGCGGATCGTGCGGATACGGAGAGTCTGCTGAGTTATAGGAGTAGCCTTGATTCGGAGATTTTTTGAATCAAGGGGACTGGGGACGGGATGGGATGGGAAGGGAAGGGGGTAGGGGTGGGAGTGGAGGGGGTAATGTGGATGTGATGTGTGTGTCTAAAAACGGGTTTCTTTTCTTTTTCTATTCGTGAGCGATTTTTGGGGTATGATTAGTGTTTGGCGTTTTGGGGTTTCCCTTCTTCTTCTTCTTCTTTCTTCTTTTCGGTTCTCACGACGATGATGATGGCGATCGAGTCTGAGGGGGACGCGATGCGGTGTGCGGTCTGCTAGTCGATCTAGCCATCCAGCACATTAGTAGTCGAGCGAGTGAGGAATGCGGTCATACTCATGCATGGCGAGTTCTTTGCCAGCGAGCCAGCGAGCGATGATGCATCATGATGATGATTATGAGCGTTTTATATGAATGACTTTTTTTAAGTGCGTTCTTTGGGATGTTTCACGTTTGGGCATTGAGTGCGTGTGGTGAGTTTTGAATGAGTGATGAGTGTTGAGTGATGAGTGATGGGGACAATGCAGGCCCGGTGCAAGAGAAGAGCTTGAGCCGTGAGCCGTGAAGCAGAGTCGGGTACAACCGATGTCTGCAAGCGGGATCTTTCCTCGATAGGAAGGGAAGATGATGGAGTGAGTTCTCTTGTTAGGTATCCTAGGCCGACCTCGACTCGATTGCGGGTTTTGCTGAGGATGCTCTGACGAGGTAATGTTAGTGTCGGCCGCGCGCGTAAACTTGGGGTAGACGAATGGTTCCCGTGGAGGAACTGCTGACGTTGAAGCGCATTCGTTGCTACTTTTAATGCATGTGTCGATGTCCTTTGAGGTTTGCTGCTCGGCTCCGTTGGAAATGGATGGCGAGATGGGGTTTTCTTCTTTTGGTTGATACATGGACGATAGTGTGCGGTGTAAGGACAGGAGAATAACTGTTAGGTTCCCCCTATACAGAAACCAATATAGAGGCCAACATAGAAGTAGCGGATAACCAATACACTTATAATTCTACTGGAAAACGCAGTCTACGTAACTCGCCTTGGCTTTTGTCATATTCCCAGGTGATACCGAGCTTGCTATTAGGGTTATAGAAAGATGAATGTGGAAAGGAGGTGTACGATTTTCTCCGATTTCGAATAGAGATTCGCACCCGGGCCGTAGTCGCACTGAGGCCTTTCATTCTTTTCAGCTGGAGAATCAGAGAAGCGGATACTAGACGGACAAAGTTTAGATCTATTCCCCCGCTTCAAACCCTTGGGAATCGGCGTCGGATGCAATCAACCACCAACTCGTGTGCGGCAACGCCAGTGGCGTCAAGCTCGGGGGTCCTGGGGTTTTCTTTAGCAACTGAATGCCCATTTCCAACACTGGCGCTGCCGTCTGGAACAGTCGTGCCAAGGTCTGTAGCTGGGCCTGCATTGGTACTGGTGTCCAGGCTGGCGGGATAACGAATTGACATTCCCAGTGTGCGTCAAGGAGGCGTTGTCATTGCCTGGCTTCACTGAATGAGCGTCGAGCCAGTGACTGAGAAGTCTCATTTGCACGTGTGGGTCACGCCCCTGAGCAATGGCATCCAGCGCGTCGTCATCAGGACCAGAGGAATTGTCTCGAATCAAGAGGCCTGAATCATCGTGGAACACTTGAAGTTGGGGTTTTCTGTTGTCAGGTCGGCGATCAGGGAAACCCATATCTCCTTAGAGGTTGTGTACCCCCAAGGCTGAGCGCTTACTACTCCTATGTTCTAGAAATAGGGCCTCCTCTGGGCCTTCTACCCCTCTGATTTGCCACAGTGTAGTGTGACATGAAGTGCGCGCTCTAACGCTCAACGTTCAAGTCCTCGCTTAGTGTAAGACTCCGCACTGATGTTGGTCAATCAGATGTGAGACTATCCCGCACGTCCCACCTTTTATACATCTAGTAGAATTTATCTTTGGGGGAATACATCGCCTTTCCGCGGCGCCAGGTCGCCACTGAAGACACCTTGAATGACATCAGGCTCATAGAAAAGTGTAAAACGCTACAAGGCGGGGTGGCATTTTCTACTATTATTAGACGCCCCGACGCGTATGCATCCCCGCTTCCAAGGGCACCGGATAGGATACATCGAGCCTGACGTACCTTCAAGTGCTGTTCCTCTACACATATATAAGGAGCCCCGAATTCGTTGTTCTGTCATAGCAGGGAGCTGAAGCCACCAAGATAAAACGGACTTGTCACAAACAACCGCCTCCAATGGCCCGATTTGCACTGCTTACCTTAGTGCTGATAGGTAATCCTCGACACACATCCAAGGTTATTACTGCTACAGTCACTAACTCAAGTTCGTAGTTGCCGCCGCATGGGCATCGCCTGGCTCGCCCGGCAACAGTGAATGCGCACAATGGTGTCGACAAAACTTTCCCAATCCTGGAAGGGATTGTACATCCCCGGCCGCCCAAGGCACGGGTCCTTGCCATGAGTGCGGTCCTTTGAAGACGATTCAAAGCAAGAAGTTGTGTGGCGGCAAATGCTGCGATACCGACAACGACGACATGAACTGCGGAGACTGTGGCAAGCAGTGCCCACCAGGGCAGAAATGCATGAGTGGCAAGTGCACGCCAGTCTGTCCCTCTGGCCAGAAGCTGTGTGGCGGCAAATGCTCCGACACAAACAACGACAACATGAATTGCGGAGACTGCGGCAAGCAATGCCCGCAGGGCCAGAAGTGCATGAATGGAAAGTGCACACCCATCTGCCCGGCTCGCCAGAAGCTGTGTAGCGGCAAATGCTGCGATACCGACCACGACGACATGAACTGTGGAGACTGCGGCAAGCAGTGCCCGCAGGGCCACCACTGCAAGGATGGAATGTGTATCCATGAGCAAACCTGTCCGTCCGGCCAGAAGATGTGTAGCGGCAAATGCTGCGATACCAACCACGACGATATGAACTGCGGAGACTGCGGCAGGCAGTGCGACCATGGCCACCACTGCAGGGATGGAATGTGCACTCAGTAAAATCCGTTCGGGTTTTAGGACTGAAGGACCACCTGGGGAGATATAACAGAGGCCGCTAAATTGGAAGCTATAGTTGCATATGCTTGAATAAGTGGAAATTGGAAGGATGTACAAAATCACACGGGAGTTAGGGTAATTAATAACTAAAAGTGCTAGCATAGGAATAAGTAGTTTGATGCTGTGGAAACCCGTTCGACTAAAATCATGAACTTCGCCACTACGTGTAGGCATTGTTTTCCGGATGCAAAGCGCCAGGCCGCGCTAGAGCCGGATCTCCCCCACACCTGTTCAAAAGGAGGTGCAGCCTACCACCTCCGCTGCTCATGGACTCAAAAGCGTCCACTCCCTCCGGTACCAACTGTTCCACCACACAGGATTTCCATGAATGTCGAGGTAAAGCAAGCTCTTTGGACTCCATGGCGCGTCACGCATGTCGGGTGAGCGCGGTGGAAAGAGCAATTCATGAAATCATTGCGAAATACTCCATGGATCAGGCTAAGACAGCAAACTTTCTAATCGCAACTTTATATATCCATGGGATGGATTCGCCACAGTCGATGGTAAATCCCAGGCCAGAAGCATCGTGCGGTTGGAACAAGCTCCTGACTGGCTCGCCCCAGCAGCTGTCTTGAAGATACCAAGGAAGACTTAAAAAGTGTGGAAAACATGTTTTACTCCAGTATTTATTAAACAAGTGTTGCAAACTTGAGGATAGAAATCATCTGTACAATTTCGTTGAAGGACAATGCCAGGTCCTACTGGAAAAATCGCGCGGTAATGTCGAGAGTTTGCAGCTGCGGGGATAAGAGCCGCTCGCAAACTCTTGACGTAGATCTAAGATAAATACAGAGATCGTTGCAATGAGGTCAAGTCTTACATCATAGGGTGAGGCGTGGAATAGCTCTAGAACATTCGTCTCTTTGGTTCACGGATGGATTCCTGAAGTGGAAGGTGGATTTAAGGAAATGATTACAGCCATCGATATTTTCTTCTAAGAATCATATGTAATGCGTGATGAACGATTGAAGCATACAAGTTGGCATCCGTATTAAGATGGCCCGACTAGGATGTGGCAAATGGAGTTGCAGATGATGCATTCACCGTCCCCGGAAAACCGGGTTGAAACTTTCGCGGTGACGGGTTGAACTGTAACATCTTCATCAGGATTTATAATTGTTGAACACAAGAGAAACTCTGATCCAATCAGAAAGATCGCTGAAGTGCGGCGAAGAGCTGTGATCGCGTCTCCACCATTGCTTCAAGTTGAAGTGGAAAATGAGTCTCGTAAACCACGGATAGGACTAAAATCTGGAGTTATATCGTGGAAAAGTTCTCATCACCGGCGAGGGAGCATTAATTGGTATTCGCCTTGCCCTTTCCTTTGCTGTTCATTACTGGGAACAGCGTGCGGGGCCGAAAATCAGAATGCTGCAGCTTGTGGGAGACACGGGGTGCGGTGAGAATGTGAGATCATGTTTCAAATGGGAAATCTTTGATTGCGGCACAGCTTTTGCCGCTCTCTGCAGCCTGATGACCCTAGCATGTGCTCCACCCCGTAAGACGCGAGCCGAGCAACTCCAGTACAGTACGGACTACGCCTTGGGATAGGGCTCTGTCAAACACTGTACAATGAAAGGCAACAGTAGATGTTGCCAAGCTTTTGTGTTCTATCTTATATCCATCTTAAGAAGTCGTCAGGTAATATAATTGAAAATCAAAACGGCAATGATGGCTAGACCATGCCCGCCTGGGACCGGAAACAGCGAATGTCAAACAGCGTGCTCTCGATGGTTTTTCTATGCTTTTCACTCAGAGCAGACTATTAAAGAACATATTGTTAAAAGGACAAATAACTAACGTGGTTTACAAGCGAGCTGGCAGTACAAGCGAGCTGGCAGTACAAGCGAGCTGGCACCCTACCTAACTTTTCACGACGCGTTATCTAGTAACAACAATGGCTCAACTATCTCCTGCCTAATTATCCTATAAAGAAGCAGATCTCTTGCTAGCTATCTTAGCTATTAATACAAATCAGATCCAGAGCGAAAAACGCGCTGCAGCAATATTCAATGTTCCCCAAAGCACGCTTTAAAGCCGACGCGCTGGAATTACTGCGCAACGCAATTGCCAGCCTAATTTAAAGAAGCTTACCAAACTAGAAGAGGAGGTGATTGCTGGGCATATCCTAGACCTAGATTTATGAGGATTTTCGCCAACACTTAGTGCTGTGCAAGATATGGCAGATAGACTGCTTGCAGAGCGAGGCGCTAGCCACGTTGGCCTGCACTGGCCTAGGAACTTTATTAAGCAGACAGAAAGCCTTACTATGCGATTTAATCGGCTATATGACTATTAGAGAGCTCTCTGCGAGGATAGAACAGCTATTTAGGCTTGGTTTGAGCTAGTAGCACGCACAAAGGCTACCTATGGCATCTGCAATGAAGATACCTTCAACTTCGACAAGACTAGCTTTATCATAGGCAAGATATCCTCCCAGCTAGTTGTTACTAGATCAGAGAGACGCAGCCAGCCAAAAGCAATCCAGCCAGGCAATTGTGAGTGGGTCACAGTAATCTAAGGAATTAACGCTGCAGGGTAGGCAATCCCGCCTTTTATTATCTTCGCTGGCCAGCACTACCTCTCTGCCTGGTATGAGGGCGAGGATATCCCACGCGACTGGACTATTGGCCTTAGCGACAACGGCTGGACTACTAATCAGCTTGGTGTTGACTAGCTGCAGCATTTCATCAAGCATACAGCAGGGCGTAGAGTAGGAGCACGTTAGCTGCTGATGCTTGATGGGCATGAGAGCCACAACTCGCTTGAATTCTAGAAGATCTGCAAGGAGAACAATATCTATACTCTCTGCATGCCGCCTTATTCGTCGCACCTTCTACAGCCGCTAGACGTTAGCTGCTTCTCGCCATTGAAGCGGGCGTATGGGCGCCAGGTCGAGCGCCTAATACGTGACCACATCAACCATATCACC
>JAFHBW010000303.1:0-31754 GCA_019022765.1 Westerdykella sp. P71 | reverse complement strand
GGTTATGTGTGTATGTATGTATGGATGCACGCTGATGCTGATGCTGACGGTCTGAGACGTTTTTTTTTTCTCCGTTTTCTGTCGGTCCATCTATCTTCCTTTCGTTCATGGCTTTTCTTTTTCGTTTCTGCTTCTCCGTCGGGTTTTTCGTTTCTGCTTCTGCTTGCTTTTTAGCATTGTTTTGCATCTTCCTCTTTCTTTGCTTCTTTCCTTTTCCCTTTTTCCCTTTTTCCCTTTTTCCCTTTTTTTTCTTTTTGGCCTTCTTTTTCATCGCGACGTCCCTCCTCGCAGCTTAGCTTGTAAGATACCCCCCAACATTCCCCAAACATTTCGTAATTCCCATGCTCTACCATCGGCTTTCCTCGTCTGCTGGAGGCTGAACTTCTCTCAGTGTGTTTTGGAAGCATGCTTCTTGCATTGTATTTGTACGTTTTCGTTTTCGTTTTCGTTTCGGTAGCGGTAGTAGTAGCAAGGATATGAATGAATGTGGGTTTTAACTTTTGTTGAGGAATGAGATGGATGTCTTTTATCATATGTCGGTGCGAAAGTGCTTGGGTTTAATATCCGCTTCTGTGTCGGGGTATCGAACTGGTGATGCGAGGTGTAATGTACCAACCATCGATGATGGTGATGAACACCACCACTACTCGCTCTACTTTCGACAGAGGCGGGGGGTTGCCCGGATTACATGTGGAGGCTGCGGAAGAAATGCCGCAAGTCATGAATTCGGTTGACATGAACTTTTTGAAGCATTTTTGTGTAAGGGAGGATATTGCGAGTAGTAAGGAGAGAAAGAGGAGGAAAGGGGTGGGCTTTATATACTTCGCGGAGTGCGTAGGGGTAGTTAGCAGGGCTTTAGTAGTCGGGGTGGTAATGATGAGAGGATGGTGGTGGTGATGGTCATTAGTAGCGCGAGTTCAGGTTTGGACATGTTGGAGTGCAGTGCGGACTTCGAGAAAGGACGCAGGACATTATGTTAAACCCTTCTAGTTTTTTTTTAGAAAAGCAACTTTTTGAATTTGCAAGTTGTAAAGGGCGAAGGTAAGGAAGGCAGCAGGCTTTATATACTTTACGAGGCGGGGTGGAGTAGTTAGCAGGACTTAAGTGGTGGCAATGGTGATGAGGATGGTGGTGGTGGTGCCCTAGGGTGGTGAAGAACGGCACCACTCATGCTGTTTTCCACATGTCCACAGCAAAGCACACAATCCGCCGAGTACGGCAACAGGACATGGGACGGTTCTTGTCATCTTTTGTTCTTTAGGAAAGCAACTTTTGAAATTGCAAGTTGTAAAGGGAGAAGGCAAGAAAAGCAGCAGGCTTTTATACCCCACGAGGCGGGTTGGAGTAGTTAGCAGGACTTTAGTGGTGGGAATGATGATGATCTGCTGGTGGTGGTGATGGTGGTGACGGTGACTAGCAACGGCATTTTAAAATTTGGATATGGTGGATATTGCAGTACGGACTCGCGGAAAAGCGACAGGACATGGTTCGCCTTCAATCTTTTTTTAAGAGAAACGCACGTTTAATTTGCATGCAGTGAAGAAAGAAGACAAGGAAGGCAGCAGGCTTTATATACTTCACGGGGTGGGTTGGAGTAGTCAGCAAGAATTTCGTAATGAGGAGGATGATGGTGGTGGCGGCGGTGGTGATTACCAGAGTCGTTTCAAATTCGGAGATGTTGGAGGGCGTGCAGTGCCGACTTTGTGGAAAAGACACAGGACCATGAATCCTCTAGGTTTCGTGTTTTAGAGAAACGCACGTTTAGTTTGCATACAGTGAAGTGAGAAGACAAGGAAAGCAGCAGGCTTTATATACTCCACGAGGCCGGGTGGAGTGCACGTGGACATTCGTCTGTGATGGTGATGGTGATGAACAGCATTGACCACTTTGAAATCGGACACGTGGGAGATGCAGTAGAGACTTTGCTAAACATTCCCTTTGGCGTCGCTGGTACCACAAGCGGGACATTTATCATTTGGAAGGCTTTTTTTACAAGTACAATATTTTTGAAAATTTCTAGAGCAGAGTGAGAAAGGAGATAGGTGAAGTAGCTGGGCTTTATATACCTTTCGAGGCGGGTGGAGTGCACGTGGACACTAGTGCGTGGTAACTATGATGGTGATGAACAGCATCGATGTCCTTGACTCGAGATTTAGACATGTGGGAGATGCAGAAGACACTTTGCGACACGCGCAGGGCATGACCATGTGAAATGCGCTTTTCACGAGTAAGAAACTTTTGAAATCTCTATGGTAGAGCAGAGTGAGGAGATACAGGAAGCAATAGGGCTTTTATACTTCTCGAGCTGCCGCAGGGTACAGGAAACGGTAGGGGTTTAATAATAGCGATGATGAAGGGCATTGCTCTCTAGGCGCCTCAATTCTAGACATGTGTGGGTTGGTACAGACTTCGATGAAATCACACGCATTATAATCGAAGTCCCAGGGTTCGGTTCTATTTTAATAAAGGAAGCGTTTTAAACTTGCAGGCAGTAGAGTGGGAAGACTCGTAGTGCGAAAGGTCTTATATACTTCACTAGGTAGGAAACATAGATTTGATTGGCCGTAAGTTTTGGCAGGACAGACAGTTGTTCCAAAAGCATCATGACCGGATTTATGTGAGGATGGTCATGGTGATGAATGGCATCACGTCAAGTTGGAAAATAGGACAGTAGCGAACTACGAGTACCCACAAACTACGACTCATCCACATCCTTGATTATTGTTTTGCAGAGAATAAACTGTCTCTAGTCTGTGTACAAAGAGAGTGTGCACTAGGAAGGGAGAGGCTTTATATACTTTTTCCAGGCGGGGGGAACGTGCGTTTGACTAGGCATGTGATTTGGCTGCCTTGCACTGTGCAAACATGTGTTGCCAAGGCATAATAAAAGAGGTTTTAAACTAAACGATTCGGTCTACGTGGTTATATGTACCATAGTAGACTGATTTCTCTTGGCCGTTTAGTAGCGGTGACGATGATGGTGATGGGGATGAACGGCATGCCTTCACACCTTGGAAGTTTGAACACCATTCATTAATTTCATCGAAATCCTTCGAAGCTCTCCAACACATAGGAACTCCGTCTCCTAGTTTAGAAAAGGAAATAATAAGCGACTTGTAGCTATGTAAGAAAAAGTGTGCAGAGGCAGGAAAGAGAAGGGCTTTATATACGTTACAAGGGAAAATTGACCGTTTAATCAACGATGTGATTCGGGAACCAGACGCGTAGAAATTCAACATGATGAAGTTTTGAGTGACAGCATTCTAGCACATGCATGCATGTCGAATCTCGGGTTGAGTATCCACTGGCGGTTTGGTGATGATGATGGTGATGAACAGCATCATGTCACGCTTAGAATCTCTTCTGATCCGTCACCTCGAGCAAACCAAGCACATCTCGGCGACCCCATGTGAGTTTGGGAAGGGAAAAGGAGGAACTATTTCTGAAGAGAGAATTAGGCGGAGACGGAGAGAGGGACATTTTATACTCCACAGGGTTGGATCGTACCCTAGATTCGATTTCACATGTGAGGCAAGAATTCGACATCCAAAAATTACAGGCTAATTACTCCATGAGCTGCTAGTCGTTCAATGATACTGATGCGTGGCATCATTGTACACAGCCCTAAGCCTTCAAGCCTTTATAACTTGCAAACAAGAAACAAAAAGACACAAACGAGGCCAGAACATGGAACGAGTGTTTGCGAATTTCTTTTTTTGTATAGAAGAAATGGGGTTAATCAGATTATCAAGAAAGGGTTCCGGAGAGTGCAAGAGAGGGGCATTTATACATCGTAGCTCAAGAACATGAATGAAGAAGCGGGATTATTTGAAATTTTGTCGCACGGTGTCAATCGAAATGATCCGCTAAAGTACCCAAAGGTGATGATGAACATCATTGTTTGAACATGTTATTTAGAAGTCCTCCTGACGCATGGAATCACGTACGTGACTCTTCTTGCTAAAAATGAAGAGGATATTGGGGGAAGTCGGAGGGCTTTCCTTGAACCCTAAAAAGGGTGTGCGGTTTAAAAACAACGAATGAGGCTAGGGATTACCTACGCACATTGATAATAATCACACGCATTTTGGCTAGACTGCACAGGTGCATAGAACCGCAAACACGCGTTTCTAGTGTTGCACAGCACGTAGACTGCGCCCATACCAGACTACTCCGCTCCCGAAAATCCACGACGACTTCACCGGTGTTTGAGACACATCTAGCCCGTGAGTCTGGGCAGCGGAACCTCAGGAGTGTTTTATCAACGTAGATGTGGGCCAGAAGATAGAATGGTAACAGGCGTACACGTGGGACCGCGGGGATATTCGACAACGGCACCATACTGTGTCACTTACACTCGACTCCAGAGGGACAAAATGTTGTGATACCCCCGCAGCAAAAGCATGCTAGTCAAGAAAGGGGAGCGTCCAACTGCTGCCTAGAGACTGCTTTAAAAGAGGCGTAAGAATTAAGTTAGAACATTCATCGGGCGACCTATGATTCGAATTCTTCCTTTTCTCTGGGTTGTGCTGGGTGTGGTATGGTTGGAGAGAAAATAGGTGACGCCCCAGAAAGGTAATACTTGTGTTACTCTGCTATCATGCTTGTGGAAATGCACAAGAATCACCTTCTGACTAGACAAGACCAGAGGAACGGAATGGAAACCACCACGCGATAAGAAGAAACGATTACCAAGGGACTTTAATAAACAGGTATTCTATGCTCTAGGAAACTCATTAGTAGAGTCGCAGCATACAAAGGAGCTCTAAATAGGACTGAAATATTATCCTAATTGGCCTTCAGGCGGATGGGTGGTCTTACGACGGGTAAGCACGGTTAAGTCACGGCGTAAGGCAAACTTGATGGAACAGGTAACAGAAGAGTAAAGTGGCCTGGGTAACAGTGCCCTGTAACAATGCCAGAATGGTGCGGCTACTAGCTACTAGTCCGATTACAGTTGAAGGGCGTGTGCGGTAACCTGACGACGCTGCGGTCTAGAAACCGCTGTGGGGAAAGCTAGGACTTTACCTTAACATGCCTCTAGTTGATGGCGCGACACAGAGAATTGATAGAAGAGAGGATAAAACCTATGTTCCATGCGCTGAAACGCAAAGACACTTGCTAGGAACTCTCAGCAGTGTCATGGCGTATTCCATTCATAGGCGATACGCATCGTCTCTCCATATATCCATCATCACTGAGACAAGGGACAGACTATACCCGCTCGCGTACCACTATTTCGGCTCATATGCTCAGCATTTGATGTTATATTTTGATAGGCTTAGTCCACGTTAAGCTATTCTCAAATCATCTTCGCCCGCGTTCACCGGCCGGAACAGGCCCCCAAAGCCTTCATACGCGGTCTTTATTTTGTACGCATGTACTACAACACTTGTTAGGCCAAATTATAACAGACGTTTTTATATATTCTCCCAAGTGAGTCGTTGCGCACTATCTATTCGAAGCTGCTAAAGTGCTAAACCTGATTCCGTCTTCTTTATAGCCAGCGACAATCGCCTATACACTATTCTCACTATCTAAACACTCGAACGGCTATTGGGGGCAATGTCTCCACAACAATCCGAACCTATAATTGATAGAGGTGCATCTATCGTTGCATTGCTCTGGGCGGAGGCTGCCGTTGCAGTTACATTCCTTGTATTGCGTCTCTGGGCCCGCTGCCTCAAAAGAGCGCTAGGTCTAGATGACTGGATGATGCTTATTGCAACAGTAAGTCATTCTAAATGACCCTTAACCGTGCTAAAGTGTAATCAGCTGTCTCAAATTTCATGCGTCTCTCTCGTGACGTGGATGAGTGCTCTGGGTGCATTTCGTCATGCCTGGCAGATTCCGGTCAACAATACCGTCACTGTGGTGTTCGCCAGAAGAGTTCTCCAAACACTCTGCCTTTTCGGCATCTTCACTAGCAAGTTCTCGGTGGGATGCCTGCTACTCCGCATCATACCGGAATATGATCGACATATGAGGAGATTCATTTGGTTTGTAATAGTATTCACGGTATTCCAAAACATGGTGGCTCTCATTCTTAACTGGTAAGATTTGGCCTCTCCACCATTTACCTGCCGAGAAATAACACTTCTGCTCAAGGTTTAAATGTACTCCTGCAAAGAAAATGTGGGACCCATCTATCCCTGGAAAATGCTGGCCCAACAAAGCCAGACTAGGGTTGTCGTACACGGTGCTGAGTAGGTTCCTGTGACGTAGCGTTCAATGGCATTGTCCTCACTTCTATATTAGCATTAAACATTTTGACAGACCTCGTGCTCGCTCTCCTGCCAGGTCCTATGGTCTATAATCTCCAACAACTCAGTGCTGGGAAACGTGTCAGGGTTTACGTTCTCATGTCTCTGAGCTTGATGTGTGTTGCGTCTTCATGTTGAAAGTGAGCGACTGACTCTGGAATAGGGCGATGGTATGTGCAATCATGAGGATGGTTCACATAACAAGCGTTTTGCACACGGAGGACCTCGGCTGTATATCCCAGCTCACCTCCCTCAGAGCGAGACACTGACCAGAATTAATAGGGGATACATGGGATCTGACTGCCTGGTCCATGAGTGAGATTTTTGCCATTATCGTATGTGGGAGCGTAATCCCCTTGAAACAGCTCGTCGATCATTATTTCCCAGCGCAGATACCATCGGGTGAAACTCGTTGCACGAGGTCGTCGCCGCGGACGAGAGGCTATGTTATGTTTCCTGACGGCCCGGCCCCCAACACACACAGCAAGGCGATTGAGTTGAATAGCCGATAGCAGCCTCCGAAATCCATTAAAGTTGATATTGATATTAATTTAGGTTTCAACGAGAGGCCAAGTTGCGTGTTGCAGGCTTCGCCTCTGCTTCCTTCCATATTGAATATAGCTTCGCTTCGGCTTCACATACGTGGTCGCTTGAACTCTGCCTTTGACGAGTTTGATCAAATTCAGAAGTCACCTCCCGTGGGTAGGGAATGTTCAATGTGAAAAAATGTTTCAGTCTTTCGGGACCTCTGACATTCGCCTGTGTTTCACTCCAATTCGGTCCTTGAGGTCCAATCTCCTCAGCTAAACGAGGCTTAAGCACGATCGATTGACGACGGTATCAAGTGAACCTGTAGAATTGTTCAGAGTTGAGGGGTGCATTGGTAAAACGTATGTGTAGATCAGTGCAATTTCATGTGTAGATGCTCATTGTGAATAATCACTTGAACTTCCTGACATGTTGGTTGTACAATTGCTTCACTTTACTCGGTTCCCCACTACGGATATACCTGTGATTGGTTCGCAGGGTTGCTGTACCTCAACCGACCTTGCAAACAAAGAAAGAGACTATCTATATGAGTGTCGATATTCTTGCAAGATGAGCAATGTAAGTTTTAACATATTCTTCCTCCATTGCGATTTCATCATGGGTAGTACTACCCGTATTGTGGAACTTGCTCGCATCATTGCCAACCATACCTCCACCATTGATGAGGCTCTCACGACGAGGGGTCTCCCAGCGCCGTCCTTTGATCACAATGTTTATGTTGTGTTTCCAGCAGATCTGACGCCCTCTTATGATGCTGTCCTTGATGCCACTCAGGAACTGCATGACTTGCTCCTTCCCCCTATGAGTCTCATGTTCCGCAAAAGCAGTGTAGGAAATTATCGCTCTCGACATTATCTATTGCAAACTGACAGAATGAATAGTACAACAAGTTGGCCGGCATGAAAGCAATTTCACAATACAATATAGCTACTTGCTTTGCCCCTGGTGAGACAGTGACCTATGAACAACTGTCTGAGTCCTGTGGACTTGCAGTGAAGCCGCTGAAACACTTGCTTCGCCATGCCATGACTTTGAGAATTTTCTCTGAGCCGAAGAAAGGGGTTGTGGCACATACTGCCGCTTCGAAGCTTTTGCGCGACCCCAATTGTAGTCTATGGCTGGAACAATGCACCAAAGAACTTTGGCCAGCTAGCGTCAAAGTAAGTCTGATTATGCACTCTGGTCCCAGGCGCATGCTAAGACATTTAACAAGATTTTGGATGCTCTTAGCAAATGGCCAGAGTCTGAAGAGCCTCAACATTCCGGATGGAACTTAGCACTCAACGTGGAAGAATCGCTCTATCAAAAGCTCGCCACGGACTTGAAGTTTGCTGTACGCTTCGGGGGCACCATGTCTGCCCTGATCTCCAACGACCCAACGTACGATCCCAGTCACATTGAACGAAGCTATGACTGGGAATCTCTCGGCAATGGGCTGGTTGTGGATGTTGGTGGTTCTCAAGGCGCCGTCGCCATCGAACTTGCATCGAAGCACAACCAGTTGCGCCTCATCTGTCAAGACCTCGAGACAACAATTCAAGGCGCGCCACCCTTACCTGATGCACTTTCAGAAAGGGTCGAGTTTATGGTTCATAACTTCTTCACCCCACAGCCTGTTGTGGCCGATGCCTACATCTTCCGCTGGATTTTCCACAATTGGTCGGACAAGTATGCAGCGCAAATTCTGCAGGCTTTGATTCCATCATTGAGACCTGGGGCAAGGATCTTGATACATGACGGATTATTGCCCGATCCCGGACAGATCCCAAGTTGGAGGGAAGAAGATCTCAGGTATGTTACAATACCCTGCGGGTCCCAAAGGCCCAATCGTGACGGAAGGCTGATTTCATCATACATAGGGACCTTGACTTGATCATGAGTGCTTACTTCAACACATGGGAAAGAGATGTGGATGAGTGGGTAGAGCTCTTCCGCCGAGCCGATCGAAGATTCCAATTCATTGGTGTGACGCAACCGCAGGGATCTGCACTCGCTCTCATTGAAGCGCGTTGGATGGGAGACGATGCGGCGGACTGAACTCCGGACACGACAACGCTGCAGACTGATAAGAAACCATGCGGTGCTTATCGTTGCACCTACCCTTCGTCACCTCTGCTGTACAACAATACGGGTCACATGGACTGAAGAGCGGCGTGGATACAATAGGTTCTATAGGGAAGCTGTTCAGGGTTCACAACTTTAAAGTGGTCCTTCCTCAATGTGTGAAATCAGTGCCTGTCCTCACATTTCTCGAGATTTATTGCCATTTTGGCCCCGTGACGATTTTCGATTCATCATTTTATACGCTTCGTCGCTATTATTCTTCATAATGCCCTCCACTCTGCAATCTCTCCTTCATGGTAAGTACATAAATCCAGTCAAGCGCCATCCTCGATGACCTCTTCCGGCCCCAGCCATTGGTATCTATTCCCACAGAATCTAACAGAAACAGACACTGCAAAGAACACCAATGCGCAAGGTTCTGGCGGGACAATCTTCACCTACAAGCAAGGGGATCTGAACACCGATAGTTGCCTATCATACACCCAGTTGGTCAAGCGAGCGGAGAACAATGCCGCCCTCCTCAAGAGCACTTTGGGTGCCAGCAACGGCTCTATCATTGTCCTCCACTTCAACAATCATGAGGACAACATCATCTGGCTCTGGTCAGTTCTGTACTCTGGCGCTATCCCCGCAATGTCAACGCCGTTACCTGCACTAGGGGAGTTGCGCGTCAAACACATCGCCCATGTCGATGAACTCCTTAAACGGCCGATCTATCTTACTCGTAGTCACCTGGTCCCGCAGTTTCCCAAGTTTGATGACCTCAATATTTGCACTATCGAAGATCTCCAGAGCAAGTGCACCGCCGGGACAGCTACCGTCGATAACTTTACAAACCCATCCGATACTGCCCTCCTGATGCTCACGTCTGGTAGCACCGGCGACGCTAAAGCTGTTCCCCTCACCCATTCGCAAATTCTCGTGTCTCTCTCTGGGAAACTACAAAGCTGCGGCGGCACTGAATCACACAACTGCGTCCTCAACTGGATCGGCTTTGATCACGTCGCAGCAATGGAGGCGCACTTCCTTGCGCTTCTTTCTGGAGGTGATCAAGTTCATGTGCATGTCTCAGACATGGTTACGCAGCCTTTATTATATTTGGAGATGGCGCAAAAATACAAAGTGACGAGATCGTTCGCACCTAATTTCTTTCTGGAAAAGTTGAGGGGGGTCTTGGAGTCCGAAACGCCCAAGGACCTTGATCTGAGCTCACTCAAAATCTTGGTTTCGGGTGGTGAGGCTATCGTTACGAACACGCTACGTGAGCTCGGAAAGACACTGGCAAGATATGGAGCACCACCGAATCTAATTGTTCCGGCATTCGGAATGACAGACATTCGCAGGCTGCATCTTCAATACGGGCGTTTCTCAGGAGCAAGAGACATCAGGTTCACCTTTCGCCTCCGTTGGGAAAGGCATCAAGGGCCTGGACGTTCGCGTCACGCCCAGCCCCGATGTGACGGACAACAAGAGCGGAAATGTGGAGCTCCGTGGGCCGGTAGTCTTTTCAGGGTACTTCATTGACCCTAGAGCAACATCCGAGGCCTTCAGCGAAGATGGATTCTTCAAGACTGGAGATTTGGGACACCTCAATGCAGAGGGCAATCTTCACCTCGCCGGAAGAGCAAAAGAGACAATCCTCATAAACGGCGTCCATCACCGGCCTGATGACATCGAGAAGGTTATTGCCGAAGCCAATATTCGGTCCATAACGCCGGACTATACCGTGGTATTTGAGCATCGTAAGGCCGGCATGGCAACGGAAGAAGTGTTTGTCGTTTATCTTCCCTCCTTCGACGTGACCGACAATGCAAAATTGCTGTCCACTCATGACGCCATTATCAATATTGTTATGGCGATTACCGGTACGCGACCTAGCGTCCTAGCCTTGGATGAGAGAGTGCTTCAGAAGTCTTCATTGGGCAAGCTGTCTCGTACGAAGCTCAAAATGATACTGAAGAGCCCTGAGTTCCTAGCCCGGCAGACCGCCTATGAGGAGACAATCCGCAAAGCGAGAGATTCCACCTTCGTACCGCCAGAGACGGACCTCGAACGGCTCGTTCACGACGTCATTTGCACCTACCTGGATCTCCCTCCCGAGACCTTAGGCACCGGGACACCCATCTTCAGCCTCGGCGTTACCTCCATCGACATCTTGCAACTGAAAAGCAAGCTGGAAAAGCGCCTATCCAAGACCATTGAAACTGGGACGATGCTCCAAAACACCACCATCCAATCTCTTGCCCTCGCCCTGGATCCCACCGCAACTCCTGTTTACAACCCCGTAGTCACACTTCGCCCTCACGGCTCCAAAACTCCCCTGTGGCTCGTCCACCCCGGCGTCGGCGACGTACTCGTCTTTCTCGAGCTCGCCAAGCACATGGACGACAGACCCGTTTACGCGCTCCGAGCAAAAGGCTTCCAAGGCGAAGGGTACTTCACCTCCATCCCCGAAGCCGTCAACGCCTACTACACCGCCATCAAACGCACTCAACCCCACGGCCCATACGCTCTGGCGGGTTACTGCTACGGCGCCATGCTCGCCTTCGAGACCTCCAAGATGCTCGAGGCGCACGGCGACGAAGTGAGGTTTCTGGGATCCTTCGATCTGCCGCCGCATATTGCGTGGCGGATGCGGCAGCTCGATTGGGTTGCTTGCCTCGCGCATTTGGCGTTCTTCGTTGGGTTGATCACGGACGATTATTCCCACGATGCTATGCCCCTCTTGCGGGACGGTAGTAGGCAGCAAGCTCTCCGGCATATTATCGAGGTTGCGGATAAGGCCAGGTGGGCGGAACTTGCTCTTACCGAGCAGGCTTTGTATTTCTGGACGACACTAGTGCACGAGTTACATGTTATCGCTGTGGACTACGAGCCTCTCGGTAGTGTGAAGAGTATTGATGTGTTTTACGCGGAGCCATTGAGGATCTGTGCTTCGACGAAGGAGGATTGGGCGAAGGGGCCGTTGAGGGAGTGGGAGGGGTTCTCGAGAAGGCAGTTGGGAATGCATGATTGTTCTAGAGGGCATTATACCATGATTGGACCGGACTGTGTAGGTGGTTTTGCGGAGATTTTGAGGGCGGTGTTGAAGGGGAGGGGACTTTAGGTGTTTTCCGTGACGTCCGGATCCGAAGATACATCATATACATCCGGAGGTTGTTTCTTTGAAGTTATGGAACTACGGTTTCGATTCACACGACTTATAACGAACTTCGATACTTATTAGAATAAAACAAATATATATTGGCTATAGTGGTGGACGGCCTTCAGAAAATCGGTGTTCCATCATTTACCATTCGCAGTGAAGTAACTGAAGTCCTTCGCTACGCAGCAACTTGCTTAAGATAGCATAATCGTGCCGGCTTTCTTTACGTTGGGGCACGGAGTAAACCCTAGTCCAACAAGTGCCTATAATGCCTCCATCAATTGTCTCCGATATCCTGCCCATTTACCACAGTATCCATCCACCCCATTCTACCCATTCCAACCCTCCCTCCTTACTCAACACGCACATCCCCCAACCAACACACCGCTTCCACCGCCCAGCAGTCCATCGCACTAAACTCCACCACAGCGTCAGCGCTATCCGCCACACGCGGCTATATAGATTATCTTAGGGCTTAATTACTGCCCCCTCCCCAGCATTTACCAATAGCCATTCCCCTCCTCAGCTCCACGGCTCCCAACACGAGCTGCCTACTCCACCGATGCGCGATTGGAGTGCAACATGCGCGCCATACATCACAGACGCATAGTCTGACAAATCTCTGCATAGGCTTGCATGATCTGGTGTACCTACTGCACTTGGTCCAGACCATGCATGCATCTCCCATTGTAATCGCCATAATTGGACCTAGGTTGTCAGCCGCAATTCAGATACAGAATTACATACGTTGAAGGCGTAAGTGCGCCATGGACCCGGTTCGCTTCGCTTCGGTGGTCGCTGGGCCTTATGGCTGGCGTGAGACGAGATCGCCCATGGGAGGCTCCTCCATCGCATCGCGCTGATTTGGAAGATACGTGCAAGGGAACACGGTGAGATAAGAATAAGGCGGGCCATGTGGTTGATTGTCCGGGAAATTCGCCGACTACGCGCATGGAACGGGAGCATGGGATGCGATCGGCAAGCTGGATTGGGAAATAGGGATTACATATGCGGTTGCGATAATGGGGTGGTGGTAAACAAAGGGTGGAGAAGTGAGGACGGGGGATGGGGATGGGGGTGATGGGATTGGTTTACTGAGGGGAAATCGAGTTGCAAGAGGGGGCATAGATTCAAGGATTCACCATAGAACACCGCTGAAAGACGGTCGGTTCCTGTGTACCTTGACGCCTTCACCCCCACAGCAACCTCCAACAACAAACAAAGCCAGCGACTTATCCTCTGCACCGATTCCCACATCCGGTAAACCCACACAAGCACCCGCCGCTTACCGACCCTTCCCAAGCCCTCGCTCAAACCCGGCATCCAACATACATCATCATCATCATCATCCTCACCTCATTCCCCCCCCCTCGCGGGTCTCGGCATCTGAGTGGCTTCCCCAGCTGAACATCTCGAATCACCCGTCCTACCCAATCAGATGCGCAAGTCGCGATATCTACCCTCCCACCACGGCGACGCCGCTCCGTGGCGTGCAGCTTCGGTGCGGGTGGCGGGCCTGAGCTAGCTGCACCGCCTATCCACTGCTGGATGCGGGGCTGGAGCTGGCGTGCTGCGTGCTACAAGTCCGATCCGGTGGTCCTTCGTATCGATATGGATGCTTGGGGATGGAGGGGGTGATTGCGTCGGCTTCATGGGGGTAGCTATGGAACGTTTTTGTGGCTCGTCGGGAGGGAAAGAAAGAATAAAGGATGCCGTATTTGGAGGTGCCGGTGCCGGTGCCGTTCAGCTGGGTAGAGATAACGGGATGGCTGTACCTGCGTCGGCCGATGGGAGCCGGGTTTTGTGAGGTTTCATGTTGGAGGGGGAGAGGGGAGGTGGGAGGATGTGTTTCGTTGGCATGATTTGGGTGTTGTTGTTCTAGGGGCATGGGATGCGATACAGGGTGCCGGGTACTGCCCGGGTTACTTGTGGATACCTAGGTGGTTGCTGGATGGATCATTTGTCCAGGGAAGCAGTGGCATTGCCTGAGAATTAAGGTTTGTTGATGGTGAGCTGGCTGGATGTCGTTATGATGTCGCTATGGAAGTGGAGTCGCAATCGAGAAGATGCGTGGATGCACGTGTATTCGTAACTTGCGTTCGAAGTAGAAGAGATGATAGCAAGGGGGCCATTATACCCGGTATTACAACGGGGTCCTTGTATATCGGTAAGCCACTGTAGACTGTAGACAGCTCTCAGATAATCCACGTCAGATGCGTTGTCCGGGCAATTCTTTCCATGGAAAACCCTAAGGAATCATAGGCGCAACCTGAATGAGGGGATTGATGATGGGGCGATGGGTCGGATCTGGAAGACGGCTGCCCAATCCACTCTCCTCATTGGCTCACATCCACCTTCTTTGTATGAACTGGACTTCGCTTTCTCGGCAGGGGTCACCAACCAGTGAGAACCATTTCTGTTATGTTTTTGCTTGCCACAATCGTCCGTAACAAGGAGTTCTGGTCAAAGAACGCATGTTCTCTTGGTCCTCTGGCCCGCAATCCCGAGCTCTTCCTGTGTACTCCTCACGCGTTCCCCTTCCAGCTTTTCCCATTTCATCTCCTCCCCCAAGAATAGAAAAGCACGCGGCGCCGGCAAAACACCGGCAAACCATTCCCCGCCATGGCCCGCTAAGCGATACCGCGCCACATAAGCGCCACCCATTTAGTCCCGCCGCCACAGCTTGGCATTGCTCGAATCGCTGAGAGATGCGAGATTGCCAATTCCGCGAGATTGCGAATGTCCCCAGGAATCCTTGTCCTACGTGACGTACGGAGTAGGAGGAGTGTGCACTGCGGAGGATCCCTCCAAATCTCCGAGTTGCACGAACAGCAAAGGGTTTTGTTGGAGCCTTGGAGGTACGCGTGTGGGCTCGAGCAGGAAACGTGCCACAGTATGGAGACAATAAAGCACGGAGGAAATAGGTTAGCCGGATTTAGTGACCCTAAGTAGGCTGTGCTCTGGGACGTGCCGGTTTGGGACGCGGATGAAGAGGACCCTGAGGGAATTGAGCAATTTCAGACGGAATGGGGAGTCTGAAACGTGTTGACAAGTCGTGACAGGTGACGGATGTTCCCGATGCTGCACGGATCCTTGAGATGAAGTCGATGACATCTGAGATACGAAGTACATCTGTTGCCTGTATCGTTATTGCATCTTCGCCAAATTGGAGAGGCCAGACTCATATAGAGAGTCTGGTAGTGGCCGGGTTATCGTTTTCGAGTTCAAGCTAGAGAACTGGACGCGGACCTTTTCTACTATTCGTCTAGCAGCTGCACACTAATGCAGACCGCTAGAGAGGTGTACCACAGTACCTGTTGTGCTACGTGGAGCAGATCCTAAACGCTGGAATGCGGTGTACAAAGTGGACACCGTTTTTTTTGCTGCACATCGGAGGCTTTAGTCCGAGTTCGCTCTCGGCCGCGTGACGCGTGAGTTCATTATCGTGAAAGTCTCTTCGTCATGAGGCGGTTCGGAATCTCCGGCACGGACGCGGAGGAGCTCTCCTCCGAACTGTCCAGTTACGAAGATGAGGTTCTGCAGCGGGCCGAGATGTTTTTCATGGAACTGTTGCTTAGCTCTGCCGAGGCCCGGACGATCTCTCTAGATCGATTTTGATTTCGCAGCGGGACGGGAAGGGGCATCTGTGACGTTTCGAGGTTAAAACGACTCAAATGGCGCATGTTCAAGAGCTGGGAGCGCATGACCGAACTTCTCCAGATGCGCCGCACGACAATAATATTGACGACGCAGTCGATCACAGTTACTACATGTAGTCCGTGGCTGAGGAGCCATGACGAGGTGGAGGAGTCTCGATCCCGCTAACATTTGGAGATGACATGCAGCGATCCCTGAACTCGTGGAGGTGGCGCAACTTTCGAGTGTGGCGGTTCTGTGATGGAAGGACCGATTGATCAGGTGGTGTGAGAAGGTTTTCTATCAAAAGCAAACACCCACTTTTCTCGGCGCCCGCGAATACGAATGCTGTTGCAGCTTGCTTGATCGGAACCAGGATAGCAAGCGGATGAGTGCTTTTAGTGTCGCTCTCCAGGAGGCGGTAACCTTGCCTGGATGGAACCATTGCAACCTCTATTTGCTGGGCGCCGGGCTGTTTGTGCTAGACGAGGCTGGGGCGCAAGCATTGTAGTGTCTATCGAAACTCAAAACCTGAAAGTTGTCAACGATGGGCAAAAGCAACCTTGGAAGACAGTTCGCCGTTGTTTTGCCAGGGACCGCTGACCAGCTTCTCCGCACTCTGGCTATCAATCCCCATTCCGGTCTCCGGAGGGGCGAGGTGGCCCGGCTCGACTCACCAGTGAGCAGTGCAGGAGTCGTCATCTGCCCCTGCATGGGATGCCAAGCAGCGCATTTGAGGTGCTCCCGCCGCTCGCGACCAATTATTGACCCCCTAAGCGAGGTGAGAGGTGAGAGTTCCGTCCCGGGCATGAAACACCGCTGTCCTGTCCTTTCCTTATGCATCATGCCAATCCCCATGTTGGCCGTTGAGTATCAGCCAGTGTCCGTCGAGGGACGCGAACGAATGTGGTGTGCTTTGGAGAGGCAAAAAGCGTGCCTTGACAGAAGACGAAGGGAATTCGACAACCGTACACAGTACTATAGGCTGCCCGCGGAGCGAGGGACGGAAAGCATACCGCGCCAAATATATCTCGAGATAGAGGGGATGCAGCGTCGCCTTTCCGTCTGCAACCGCATGTTGCTAACAAGCGCCCGCGGCGAGGAGGACGTGAAGGCGGCTGGCAGTTCCAGGCGTTGATGAGAGCAAGTCGTAGCAAGCAGCTGACGGCAGCTGTTGCCCTCGACGACGGTCGTGAACCCTTGAATGAGGCCAGCTGCACCTGCGGAGCGGAAGATAAGCTGCAGTGCGGCAAATGCACCCAGAGTCGGCGATGCATCTCGGTTTGGGGTGGCCGACATCTCTATAGATTGGTCTATTGCAGTCGCAGCACCGACATTGCTAGATAGCGGTCCCGTTGCAACGGAATGAGAGAATGCATCGTCGTCATTATTATTGCGGACACGATGAAGAGGACAGTGGTGGGAAATTTGCTGGCATCTTGCTGGCTGCTGGCATCTTGTGGTGATTATTAGCGACCGTGCGAGATGAGGGTGAATGTCTTGTGTGGTGCGTGGGTGTGATCCACGGCTGCATTGCGCGGCCGCCTGAAGCCCTCGAACCCCGCCGCGCAAGCTGATGATTCTGATCCGAGTAGTCTTCTCTTCCTTCTACCGTCAGTCGGCGATCTGTGATGGGCAAAACCTGTGGCGGGCTGTCCCTCCGTGATTCTGGTGGAGGGTGGGAGGTGCTGAACAAGGCACGAGGGGGCGTTGTGTGCAGGGGTGTGCGTGAGCAGGCGGGGGGTCCCCTGCATGCCAAGCAAAGTCCGAGCGCAGCGCTCGGGTTCTGAAAAGTAGCCCGCCCCGTCCTCGCGTCTCCCTCCCTCACTGGCCTTCCTCTCCCGATTCATTCACCACCACATCCTCCTCCGCCCCTCCTCACCACCTCTCCCTTCCCGCGCTCGTCGCTTTCTGGAGCCCCATTGTCGCATTCGACGGCTGCTCGCGCACGCTGTCGGTCGATTCTGAGGGTGTCTGTCCGTTCCTTTCTCTCCCCAGCCCGTCATTCCTTACCTTAATCTCTTGCTGGATGTACTGGTCCTCATCCACATCTGACCATTGCACCCATCTGGATCCATTTCGCCTCTACCAGTAGTCCACGTATACTGTACGCTTCTCCTTCAGCCCCCATGCCTGCTGCTGCTGCTCTGCCCTGCCACTGTACGCGCGCTGACTTGTGTTTCGCTCTAGTAATCGCGTCAGCACTCTGTACACTTCGAGCGCTTGTTTCGTCTCAATTCCTCTGTGTTCGCCCTCGTAGCACCACGTACACCCCGTCGACCAACCAAACCGTGTCGGCTCTTCTCCCTTCCCAGCGGTACCTTGGATATCTGTGACAGATCTCCCTGCCCAAGCCAAGCACATCGTCTCCGTCCGTTGGCGGTGTGATCCTTAATTTCGTTAACCTTAGCTACGCCCATAGCTGCGCCCGCAAACCGCCGTCATCTGCTCAAAATGGCTCAAATCGCTCTGCCACGACAACAGGTTACCCAGGCACCGGAATCTGCAGGTGTAGGCTCACCGCTCTACCAGCGCAGGCGCCCTTCTAATGTCGGACCCGTCGAACTGATCCCGAACCCTGAATTCACATTTCCTCAGCGAGGCCCCGATACCTCCTCGGAGTCTACTCCAACGTCCTCCCGACCAATGTCTCTTCAGCCATATCCCGCTGGCCGCAGAGGCTCTGCTCCTGGACTGAGGCAGAAGTCGGTCTCCGCCCTGCCTGACTTCACGTTTAACCCCGCTGGGCCCGCGACCTCTCCTAGCGCTCGATCCACGCCTCCACAGTCTCCCATGGGAACGCCCACGACCCCTTCCCGCCCGATTGGACATAGACGTGGTGGAAGTGAGTTTATCGGAGGGCGTGCGGGAGGTATTCCCTTGATCAGTTCAAGCCCGACCCGGGAAGGCGTCCTGTCTTCCAATGCTCCGCTTCGGCCTGGTCCACCACCCGGCCGCCGAGGCCATGCTCATCGACGGTCTGGAGCTATATCGTCTCACGACCTGTCGAACATCATGCGTCCCGCCGATTCTACAGCTGCAGCGAGGTCTGGAAGTGCTCCGGTCACTCCTCTTAATGGTGACCAGTTTGTCTTCGGTCATTCCGTGAACAAGTCGATATCCCAGCCGTCTCTTCGGGACAACGGTTTGTTCTCGGAAGACTCCAATTCCCCGCCACGACGTCCCCCTTCCAGGGCACGTGTAGGTTTCTCTGACAAGGTCGAGTACATCCGGCCATTGTCAACCATCTCATCTGAAACCGAAACCTCCATGTCGACCATTCGTGGTCACTCCGCTACAGGCAGTCTATCCTCTATCGTAAGCGGAGGAGCTGCCACACCGCCCCGTTTGAGCCGCCCCCCTCTGAAGACGACGATCGAGGCAGAGGAACGTCCCAGCACCGCCGGCGCCATTCTCGACATGTCTCCAAGGAAAACTTCGCATTTCGCGGGTGATCTTTTCAACCGGAAGCGACCAATGTCTGCGGTTCCTCCTGGCTCACCTACAGCTGTTTCCAGTCCAACCGGCTTGCATGAGCCAGCCAAGCGACGGAGTTTCTTCCGCTTGGAGACTCGACGAAGCGACCCTGTTTTGACCAAGATTCCCACCAGTGCCTCCGACCCTGCGCTATCCGCAGCTTTCTCGCCTTCTCTGCCTTCGCCGATGAAGGAAGATGCACAGGAGATATGCGGGCAGAAGAAGGAAAAGTCAGCCTTTCGCAAGGCAACCAAGAAACCGCGCAAGGTGAAATCTTGGGCCAATTCCATCATCTCTCGGAAGGGGAAACATGGCGGCAAGTCGAAATCGAGGGCTCCTACGCCCCCTCCCGGAGCAGTGGAGGACGGTGAGCGCTTCTCTACGGACTCTGAAGATTGGGATTTCGAGGCGAACTTTGATGATGATAATACCGTGACTATCGTCGCTTCGTCAGAACAGTCGGCGCCTAGGGCAAAATATGACACCGATATCGCTTCTTGGAAGCCGCGTGCTTTGAAACGGGTCGACTCCGACACTATGAGTCCCGTGATCGATCTCGATGCGGCGCTTGGCCCTTTCAACACCCCTGATGGATCGAGCCCTCGAGTCGGTCAGCGTGGTTTCGGAGCCCACAGGCGAGCCTTACATAGTGCTGGAGGATTGTCGCAAAATCATCGTCGAACAGAGAGTGCGCCCGAGCTTGTCCCCTTTGAGCTTAGAGGATCTGCTTTGGGAACCACGTCGACTATGCCGGGCGTTTTCGAAGAGGACGAGCCTGAAGAGGAAGCAGTCTCTCCGGAAATCTCCAATCTTCCAGCTTCCGGCAAGAATGAGAAGGATGATGTCCAAGAGGAACCCAAAATTGAGCTTGTCGAAAGTGACGAGAGTCAACCCGGCAAGGCGATCCAGTGGAACTTCACCGACGGGCTTTGTATCAAACGAGAAAAGCCACGACAGGTGGAAACACCGGAAATATTATCTCCACTGCAGGTCCCAGCTCAGCTGCCAAAAGAGAAGGAAGGGAAGAGGTCACTGGATGCCAGTCCTGTGGAAGTGGTCGAAGACTACGAAGAACCACGCACATCATCCCTCACCCACTCGTCGGACTCGACAGTTACCCCTCAGTTGACGGGCGAGGAAACGAAGCAGGCTCAACCGGTCATGACCTTGCCGCTGCCGCTTACACACCAGAGCTTGATGACACCCGATACCTTCACGTCGTCATTCTCGTCCCCCGACTTCCGGTCCAGCCAGGCTTCCTTCGATACCCCGAGACTTGGCACTTCAGCTTCCTCCATGACCGACTATCGCACTCTGCCCTCTCCGCGCTTTGGCGAGCCCGGGCCGGAAATGCGTGTCTCGGTGGACGATGTCCCTTCGCTTACCTCGTCCAGATCCACAGCGAGTGCCATGCACACGGGATTCCCCCTGGTTCCTCCTCGCCGCCCGAGCGAACGTTCGTCATCTCTCTGTTCTGTTCACAGCGAAATGGATAACCGCCGCCGCAAGCGCTCAAGTATTGCGAGCCTGTCTCGATTGATCAACGGCTCCTCTTTTGGTGAGAGGAGCAAGCTGTCAATTGAGCAGCGGCCTCATTCCGAATATCTGGAGCCCGCGAAAGAGTCCAAGAAGAAACATCGACGTCTAAGCAAGCTTATGTTCTGGAAACCCAAAGATTCCTCCGAAGCATAGACTTTACGCGCGGACCCGACTCTAATGCCCTCAACTGTCCACCGTGGCTATCCCTCGGCTGATATGTACACCTCGACTGAACGACATCATGGTTACCCCTGCACATCCCTCTTCTCGCATGACACGGAGTTTTTCCTACGGCTACGAATATTTCTTACGGCGCACACAGCGATGGCGTGCAATGCATCATACTACGTGATTTGGACTACTGTTTTCCCTCTTTCTCTCTCTCTTTTTTTCTTCTCTGCATTTGGGTGGCATTTGTGCTGGAAGGACAGGTATCTACATGGGTTTCAGGAAAGCGAAATCTGGGATACTTCACTGGCACACTGGCTTCACATATTATATGCCTCACACTTTGTGCTTTCCTTTTCACTTTCATGTCGGTCATTTCTTTGTGAGCTTTTTTTTATCAAAACATATTTACCTTGAGACATCCTTTAAGGGTGGGGCTTTTCCTGGCTCTGCGCCCTTTGCAGAATTGCGGCGGTTTTTTCCTGCCCCCTCGTTTCGAGATGGAAAGATTGATGGTGAGATGATGAATGGATGGGTAGGGTTGATAGCTCGAAATATACTACGTCACTTGGGCCCTGTGGATGGGGTCCGGGTTTCGCTCGCTATATGATTCCCATTCCCAACCTCGTACATGTGTTGTCGCTGACTTGCAGCCTTAAGGTGTCATTTCTCTCCCTTCGCCATTTCCCTCCCCCACCCTCGCCACGTACAAACTGAAGATCCTCATATCCACACCGCGCATCACTGATCTCCCCGCATGGCGTAACGTGTGCGACGGAGTGGAGATTGCGATCTTAGGTGAGCATCGAGTTTGTGATTATTCTCCGTCGTGGGTGGGGTGCATGCAGCTCGTGTTTGTTGTTGGTGGATGGGGATGCTGGACACGGATGGGTGTGGGTTGGGGCTCGGGGTTGGGTTTCGGGGTTCGGAGACTTACATAGTTGGGTATGCGTCTTGGGTCAGGTACGGGGTTTGAGGGTATGGGGTTTCAAGTGTGGGGAGGATGGAGAGAAAACCTTGACTTTGGGGCTTGATAGTGAGGAACTGTGCATATTGCTATTCACTGTCGGGATGATAGTCAAGTGACAAGAGCAGCCTGGTGCACGCTTGAACTGTTATCATGTGCCCTATGCTCTTTTTCAGCAGCATTTGAGTAACGCGAAAATTGCCTTTTTCAATTTGACTCTTGAGAAAGCAGAATGTGCAAATACAATCATCTCCTCCTCGGATTGCTTCCCATCCATATATGTGTTCACCATCTCAACCCTGTCGCGCTAGTCCCCACTCCTAACCCAAAATGGCTAGCGTTCCCCAGCTCAATCCGTGGCATTCAGGCGTCACGTCTACACTTAACACACAATACACAACTCGCAGCAGCTCAGGATAGCAGCTCTTGGGACCTTTACACCCCAGTTCTTCCTTAACGTTAATACACTAGCGAGCAATGGCCGACGAAGACAAGGAGAAGGCCGAGAAGATCGCCGCCGCGAAGAAGAGGGTATGTTGGCCTTTATCTGAGCTATTGGGGAGCTATCAAGAGCTCCTCCGCGCGTCTCAGACACGATATCATGTTGCGGGTCTGTATTAGAATCAATCGCTAATCCTTTCCCATGTATAGTACGAGCAATTGAAGAAACAAAAAGCGAAGAAAGGCGGCGGCAAGAAGAAGGACGACAAGCCCGCCGCTGGCACCGAGACCTCCGAAGCCGAACCCTCCTCCGCCGCCGCCGCCGCAGAGAAACCCGACGCGACCGAGGAAGCAGAAGCAGCGCCCCAGCCCGTCGAAGCTACCAGCGCGTCTCCAGGCCCCGTGGAAGACGATGAACCGACCGAGCTGCCCAAACCGTCCGCCACGCCGTCGCACGGTCGCAAGCCCTCCGTCGCGGTAGAGTCGCGATTGCGGTCGGAGTCGTTTTACAGAGGTGGTGATACGGGATCTCCGCCGCCGATTACGCCGGGAGGAGGGGTGTCCGGGGATATATACCGGGAGCAGGCGCACAAGATTGAGGAGCTGGAGAGGGAGAATAAGAGGTTGGCTGAGGAGGTGCAGAAGGCGGAGAAGAGGTGGAAGAAGGGGGAGGAGGAGCTGGAGGAGCTGAGGGAGGGGAGGGGCGATTTGGCGCTTGCGGTGGAGAGGGGGAAGGAGGTTGAGTCGTTGGTATGTCGTACCAGATGCATTGTCTGATTTCGGGGGGCAGGGCTAATAACGTGCACAGAAATCCGAAGTCGAGTCGCTGAAGCGGCAATTGTCACATCTGCAAACGGAGTCGAAGAAGAGTTCGAGGAAGATTTCGGTGGCATCGCCGAGCCCGTCCGCATCTATTGATGATCTCAACGCGCAGGTGGCGTCCAAATCCGCGACGATTGAGTCTCTGGAGCTCGAGATCTCGAACTTGAATAAGCAGCTCGTCGAGCAGACGAAGAAAAACAACGACTTCCAGGCGCAAATCACCACGTTGGAGTCCTCCCTGCAGAAGGCAGAGCAAGACGCCGCGACCACGAAAACGGAGCTCTCAGATCTCAAGCAAAACCTGGAAAAAGCAAGCGAAGCCGCTCAAAAAGAAGGGTCGGATCGCACGTCTGCGGAAACCCGCATCGCGCAGCTCGAAGCTGAGCTCGGTGCCGCGAACCGCAAAGCGTCCGACGCAGCCTCGCGCGCGGAGCTGCTGGAGAAGAAAGTCGAGACGTTGACGCAGTTGCATCGGGACAATGATGCGCGGAACCAGGCACGGTTGCAGGAGCACAAGAAGGTGGAGCGCGAGGCTACCGAGTTAAGGACGCGCATCACCGGTCTCAGCAACGAGAACGCACGGCTCAGGGAAGCCGAGCAGCGAAGGCGGAAAGCGGATCTGGGCAATATTGAGGATTCGAGTGTGCAGGAGCTGCTGGATGAGGAGAGGGATAAGTTGCTGGCGCAGGTGAGGGCGCTGGAGGAGGAAAATTTCGAGCTGAAGAGGGGGGTGTGGAGGGACAGGAGACGTGATATGCAACCCTCGATCGAGGACCACGATTCCGGGTTCCAGGACGTGGATCTCTCGGGCAACACGCCGGTGCGTCCTTCGGGTAGACATGGCTCGACGCTGCAGGATGTGATCAAATCTGGCATTTCGGCGTTCACGGGGCAGCCGTTGGCGGCGAGGCGAGGCGATGCCGTATCCCCTCCTCAACATCAAGCGAAGCCCAGACAACCGAGTCTGGCTAGCTTAGACGATTTCGAGTTCGACGAGGATGCGTTTAGGGCAGCGCAGGAGGAGGAGCAGAGGAGGCGGATTGAGCGGGTTAGGGAGGTGAAGAGGGGGTTGAAGAATTGGGAGGGGTGGAGGGTGGATATTGTGGATGTTAGGGCTGGGTTGGGTGGTGTTTTTGAGGTTTGACGTATGAGAGAAAGCGGATGGCTATGTCCAGTTAGGCTGGGAGGACGAAATCCGACAGGAGGAGTTGTGTCGCTTTCCATTATGAGCGATCGGATCACATGGAACGCATGATTTCTTCGTGAGCCGTATGTAGGGCAAGGAACATGCTTACACTTGATGCCATTTTGACATGTCCACTTTTGGAACATTGTTCTGTTGTTCACATGCGTTGCTTGACTTCGATGTTTTGCGAACATGACTACTCTTTGCACACTTTTCGAAATCGTCACCCCTTATCCCTGGGATCAAGTATATAAACCCCTCACCCGCCGCCCACCCCCTTCTCCTTCCACCACAGTGGCATCCCACCACGAATCCTCACACTCAAAATTACAGAGTCACCATTCCATGCTTTCTCTTCCTTGGTGGAGGATAGTTCTATTCTCTTACAGTGCGTTCGTGTACATCGTGCACTCTGAACTTTCTCGCCCAAACTTTTTGTGAAGATAGCGACGGTGATGCCCATCATCACCATCATCTACGACCCTGGACTCCAAGCTCGCCTGATCGTGAAAATGTATATAAACCCCTCTCCTTCTACCCTCTTCCTCTCCTTCCACCACAGTGACATTTCACCACAAACCTTCTTCAAAAATAAAATACCAGACTGTCCTTGTCATGGTTTTCTCTCGTTTTGCTGGAAGATAATTCCGCTCCTCATACAATTGAGTCGTTCATATACAATGCACGCTTCCTAATATTCTTCTGACCCTTTTTAAAGATGATGATGCTGGCAATGCCCATCATCACCATCGCGACCCACGAATCAAGCACTCCAAGTTCGAGTAACCGTAGAAATGTATATAAAACCCTCTCCTTCTCTCCTTCTCTCCTATTTTTCTCTTTCCACCACAGTGACATTTTACCACGCATCCTCATACTTAAAAAGTCCTGGCACCTGGACATGTTTTACTATTTTGGTAGAGGATCGTTCCGCTCTCATACAATCGTTCATGTGCATTGCGCCCTCCCTAATATTCTCCTGATGTTTTTTGAAGAGGATAGTGGTGGTGATGGGCATCATCATCACCCACGAATTTCCGCAATCAAAATTGAAGTGATGGCGGGTATGTGCGTGGAAATTCAATACTCCATGCCTCTTAGGAGATCACATGACACCTACCGATGCTCGGCGAGGGAAGAGTATATAAACCACGTCCTCGCTTCTCCGTCCCTCTTTCCTTTCTTTACACACGGAGGTTGTGCCCTAACCCAAAAAGCATCGCATACCGGGAATGTAAAAGTGCATGTGACTCGCCAACATGTGCTCTTGCTTGGTCCTGTCTTTGTCTATGAATGGGAGACACCCTACTGATAATGGTGGTGGCATCCGAAGGTTTGGCCCAGTGGAAGGTGGTGGCGCTCATCATCACTACATGAATTCAAATCTTCAATGTTTCAATTAGGGATTCATGTGGCGATCAAGGTAATTGAACGTTGGAGACGTTGCGAAAGCGAGATAGAAAGAGAAGGGGTATATAAACCCTCTCCTTTCGTCTACCAAACCCCTCTATTTCTCACAAGAGTTTGGGGGTGCGGAAAATCCTAAAAATTTTCGAGACTCTTCCTATGTCAATTTATGTCTACCACTGTTTCTCTAATCGATGCTAGTGTTCGTCATCATCCTCATCATCATCGTCGTCGTCTCTCAAAAGCTTTATTTCCAACAAATCTCCCCAAATTCACAAACCGACACCCATGGATTTTTGTGAAGAGCGGCTTGAAGGAGGGAAGTATATAAACCCTCTCCTCGCACTTCTACCATCTTCTAGAATTGTCCCTGCAATTGCGGCTTTAAGAACTGTTTGAAAAATACCAACAACTCTCAATTTCCATGGAGAATCTGACTGCTGTGAAGTTGTGCATGTGTACTGCATATGTTTCCCGCCTAGATTTGAATTTGGAAGCTACAATGAAGGGTCGGTGATAATGCTGATTGCCATAGAAAACACATGGAATTCTCCAGAAAGGTAAAGTCTTCATGATTAATCTTTTTGGAACGGACAATTATGTAATGTGAGAGCGCGTTTGCACGTCGAGGGTATATAAGTCTCGCCTGTGGATTACCCTTTTAACACCTACGCGTTACGTTTTGATCAAAAGAGTTGTACCAAAAATGAATTGCCCGATGAGCCATGAGTTCAGGGCGTCCTTCCTGGACCTGCATTTCAGTTATGCATGTATCCAGTGCACATCCAACCCAGTCAAGTAAAAGAACTGCTGGTGATAATGCTGATCAACATCTCTATCAAAATTAAGCACGATCACTTTCCAGCAAAAAACATGACCGAGAGCGATCAAGGTCGAGGCATGCATTTGTGAATGCTGGTGCCAGGATATATAAATCCCGCCATCTGCCTGTTGATTCCTCCTCCCCACGCATGCGGAAGGGTAAAGGTGCACCGAATTCAAAAAATCATGGCACCGGTCCTTGATGTTCGTGACTTCCCCACTGTACTGTACGGATTCCCGGTTATACGTTATAATCTTCGTAATCATGGTAATGATCTTCACTGCAGGGCGGCTGGAACATAGCCTGCTCCGAAAGTGGGCTATGCTTTGTGACACACGCTTCGAAGACTGGGTATATAAGCTGTTCCTTTCGCAGCCCTTGCTCATACTCTACACCTCTAACCAGGTTTTAATAGGGCATCTGAAAAGACATGCACGACGACTAATGTGGAGAGCGGCCGCGATTGAGTTTCCGAGCTCAACGAAGGCATATATCGTTTCGATCTCTCCGTTCTCGATATTTCGAAGTTTTTTTCAAAATTGATGATGCTGCTGCTTCTAACGGCGATGATGATGGGCACAACTCAAACATCTCCCGCAAGGAGAAATTTTTGTAGGCACGTAGACTCCTTGAAACAGAAATCTCTAGACTTGCGCAAGTCAGGTGATTAGGGGAGTGTATATAAGTCCTCTCCTGGAGCCTTTAACTAATTCTACACAGCAGACTGCATTCTGATAAAAAGTCATCCTTTGGTTCTCGTATGAGGTTGGCGTTCTTTCCGGAGCACTGTCATTGTGGGACACCGTTCCTAATTGTCTCGCATGCTAAACTTACACAAGGACGGCGATGATGATCATCACCATCATGATCAGCAATTCAATAATCAAAGATGTGGGATATTGTAGGCCCTTGACACATCGAAGAAAAGTTGGATTTCACGTATGTTTGCCGGCCCTTCAGGTATAAAAGTCACTCTTTCCTTCTCCTGTTCTGCTTCTCGACACCCAAGAAATTACAAGAAAAACACTAAGCCACGCGAGCTAAACGGTATGACCATTGGTCCTGCTGTGGAGAATAGTGACAGCATCCATTTCATGTTGGTGTACACAGTGTTCCGTTTTTGACAAGCTCCGAGATAATAATCCGCTGCATCACTTTTACAAAGAACGCCTCCCAAGGAGAACATGTAATAGAGAAACTTTATTACTTTCATGAGACTAAAATCTACTACTCGCTCCACGACCCTAGCCTTACCATCTAACGCGAAGGATGCAGTAAGTTTTGGAAATTCAATTTCGAAGAGAGCAGTGAGGCGTGAGGGAGAGAACTCTCTGGACCGGGAGAACTCTACCACACGGCCTCGTGCCCTAGACGTCGGCCCTACATTGAGAATCTATTCCCGTGCGATCTGCTGCTCCCTTTCGACCTTCAGTCTCAAGGATAAGCTGCGGTAGTACTCTGTTTCGTAAGACTAGTATTTGTACCGTTTGATGTGGTAGAAGATGAGCTTCCTACTTCTATGAGGTCCTGAATGTTCGAAATCTTACGATCAACGTCTGCTGTATATCTTGTCATCGGAAGGCCCCGTAGATTTGATGAGGTTCTGGTTCGGAAGAAAAGAGCGAAGCAGTGTAGCACTAGACCATCTTTCTGTCGAGACTCGATTTAACGCATCCTAAACTCCAATTGCTCAAGTTCCTGCCGTTCCCAAACACTCTTCTCAACTCTTCCTAGCGCGTGCCTTAAAATCCAATCGTCTTCCCTCCTCACCCAAAGGACGTTATAAAACTGATATAAAGTGCCAGATCTTGACCTCTGAACATGATTCCACTCTTCAAGGGAATCACTTTCATCTGCCGAGTTGTCTGCGTAACCAGTGGAAATTGCAACAAGCTCACATTTCTGACCGACAGAGACAACTGCGGACTTGGATAGATTGAGGCGTAGCATGCCAGCCCAATGTCCGTCAGCATCCCGCAGAGAGACAGCCATGCATCCGCGCAGATCAAGGCCGGGCAAAAGCCCGTCTATAGTTAAGAATGCACGCGCGCTCTTAAATATGAGATAAGGAGGGAATGGCGAAGTGTGAGGGTCCGTCGAGCCAATCGCCACCGGTACGGGCCACCAGAAGACTGCTGGATCGGCAGCCGGATGGGTGAACCATGGCCTCTTCTCAGTGGAGTTCTCATGTTTGGTCCATCCTTCCGGCACTTCTTCGCCTGGTGTTTCTGCTATCTTTCGCCATTGTGCATATTCGTTCCGAATCTTTCGTAAATTGCCGTTGAGATCCATTTGATGCCATTCAACTAAAGGCAATACAGTGCATGATGTTGTTCTCCCAGGTTTTCCTTGAGGATCAGTGCGTAAATAGTCGAGGCCAAAACCGCAGGTTATCGGGTCCAGAAGTCTATGCCAACCAACCCATGACCAGCTCGGCAGGTAGTCATTCATACCTGCTTCAGGTACTTCCGCGCGCTTTTTCATGGGATTATTCGGCTGCCATAGTAGCGCAGCATCAAAGAAGAATTCCGGTAAGCCATAACAAAAGCCGCCTGGGAAAGAGCGTCGGAGTGCCGACTCAACACCCGCGATGGCAAAAAGCCTATCACTCTCAAATGTGAGGTTCCGCCTATTGTACAACACGACAGTATGCATCCACTGTTGCAGGTTGGGCCATGTGAATGGGACAAATATCTCGTTAAAAGCGTCGAGGACCTCAGGACGGATGGCGCCTTCCGGATCCCCTGTCATGTCTTCGCGCCATATTGAACGCTGACAGCGCCACATTATTGAATTGTCGGCGAAGACCAAACAGCGCCGTGACATGAGTTTCTCCTGAAACGTCCACCCGCGCTTGTTCCAGACAGATGAGCGTTCAGCAGACCAGGTCTTTCCTAGAACCAGACACCGAGTTTCCGCAAAGTCAAGTATTTGCTGACGAAAAGTCCGTGGTTTTGAGCCGCTCCCGACGCCACGGAGTCCATAGTGAGAATCATTGCCACCAGCGGCAACGATGGTGCAATAAGAGTGGGCATAAATGGATCCCATCGCATCGATTTGCTTAGCTTTATGCTTGAAGTCATTCTGAACGATGCAGAGTCGGTCGACCCACAGATACTGCTCACCAAGGCTCTTGACAAGCCGCATCGAGTCCTTGATGGTGTCTGGGAGAAGGAGGTCTTTCCTATTCAGGGACAGGTATCCGCTTGTCTTATGTGCATGTACATTCTCAAGAGTCGTCTCTAATACCATTCCACCTGGATCTTTACCCCAGACATATGATAGAGCGAAGTATCGTGCCGACCCGGGAGCATCGACAAGACATTCTGAGATCACGTCCACAAGAAGAAGCGAATCCACAGGTTCAATGTTGCCTTGGCCAGAAAATCCTTTGCAGGTACCGGAGTGTGTGGAATTACAGAGGTGCAGCCATCCTTTTACCCGCTGTAAGTCAATCCACTGCTCATGCAGTAGGACTCCCGAACTGCGGCCAGCCGGACGCGGAGGTAGTGGAATGATATCCATGTACAAAGAATCTTGCCCCTCATCGCAGATTTGGTAATCGCTGTCGGGGTATCTCTGACTGTAAATATAGATCGGAGTCTCGGATGCGAGCATTCGTTCCCCCAGTTGTGGGGCGTGAGAGAGTATTGCTTTACAATTCGCGCAGCCGTCGGCACATTGTACTAAGTCTGCATAACTACCGAGCTCGACCTCATCCGAAGGTTCATCCGATAGGATTGTGCGGCCAATCTGCTGGCAGAAATTGCAGGCCACCTGGGGCATGGGAAATTCAATTTGTGGCACGAGACCAAGCGTATGGGAGGAATGATGGTAAGAGGAGATGAAAAGAACAGTAGCTAAGGATTTGTGCACATTATAAAGTTGCTCAATTCGCACTAAAGAGGGTGTTAAAAACGGGACGGCTGAGGTTGAAGCCTGGTGTCGCGGGTCAGGCAATCTTCCGAGCTCCCAGGGGTTATTGTATTAGTAATCTGCATAATAATAGTTATATAAACCCGTGGTCTCCTCTCTTTCTTCTCGATCTTTTTACACTGCCGTCTAAGATATCGCAAAAAATATACTGGCGTCCAAAACTTCGACTAGGAACACTTCATGAGTGCGTCCTCCGTTGCCGAAGCACATATTTGCGGGGATCTAATTATTTTGGATTTCTGGGGTGAAGGCAAAGTCTGAAGTATACATGAGCTTCTTCTTTTTCTTCTTGTGTTCCACAATACTTCCATTATAATTACCTCTGTAAAAGGAAGCACCGAACCCAAAAAGAATGGCATTGGAAGGCTATGTTTCCTGTGCGTGCTCTAAGAACATGACCATATCGACTCATTTTTAACTATCTCGGGTGTCGATGATGCTGAACAGCTTCATCGCTCCAACCCCTTGCGATGCGGACATTTTTCTGCAAGATATTTTTTGGAAACCGAAATTGTTCTCAAGTAAGATATGTAGTGTTAAGGAGGTCCCTCATGTTGTCACTGAAATTGCTGTCACCGATGTTCATGATTCCAAATGTATGACTATGATATTCGCAGTTGTGCCCTAAGATCTCGGGTATAAAAGAGGCTTTCTCTTCCCCTCCTCCTTCTCTCCTTCAAGAACCTCCGAAATTGGAAGAGGGAACCAACAACCAACAGAAGTCAAAGAATGGTGTTGTGTTCTCCTTTCTTTCTGCCGCCTTGCAGACTTCCACGGGGCTTTCAACATCGTGCAATCGCTCTGGATTCAAGCCTAGCGGTGATGATGATGCTGATTATCACGACTCAAGAAATATTTCCTCCATGTAGAACATGTACTCCTCCGCGTTTCATTCGAATAAACTCATTCTGTTCTCCATACGCATGGGTCGCACTAGACATATAAACCCCCGTATCCCTTATTCCTTTATTCACTCAGATGACGCTGTAAGTAAGCTTCCACCCAAATCAAGCCTCACCAATTCGCATGGTGTTTTCTTGTGTGGAGAAAACAGAATCCCATCCACATGAGCTAGGCTAGATGAGATAGGTTATACTTCAGTCTCACGGCGATGATGATGATGCAGATCACCAGCACATATTGCTGGAACCAGGAGCGGAAAGGATTCAAAACATATCATCATTAATAACGTACATGGCAAGCGAGCGGCCCACCGCACCAAGTTTCTGAGACGCGTGAACTCCTACCCACCATGGCTTCCCCAATTCAAGCCCAACCAGCCTCTTCTGAGGCCAATATACACCTTGCAATCTCAGCTCTTAATAGAAACC
>JAFHBW010000302.1:0-31810 GCA_019022765.1 Westerdykella sp. P71 | reverse complement strand
CCCCACCCCCCCCCCCCCCCCCCCCCCCCCCCCCCGCCCCCCCGCCCCCCCGCCCCCCGCCCCCCCCCCCCCCCCCCCCCCCCCCCCCCCGCCCCCCGCGGCGGCGAGCTGTCTTTTTTTTTTTGGTATGAATACTGATTCTTTCCTTTCGTGTATGCTTCGTATGCGTTTCTGTGATTGTGTGATGGATCATTGAAGATCTTGAAGCCGATGAAGCTTCCAGACTGCTGTTGTATACTGGAAGAGCTGCACTGCTCTCATAGGGGGGTGTCTGGGTTGGAGAGGTTTGAGATGGATATGGGAGGTAGCTTCGCGATTACCATTGCGGAGGAGGGCTTCGGAGTAACGTATACACGCCCAGCAGATGAGTAGATGGAGTTCGAAGGTTGATTGAAGCTAGGGGACGTTGAGGGAATGCATAGTGCATTACCGATAGATATAACAGCTACCTTCCTAATGGCACGTCAAAAAGAGGCTTTGGGTAGCGTAAACATGGCTGTTGGCTGAGTAGATGGAGTTGGAACGTTCATTGAAGCTAGAAGACGCTGAGTGAATGTATAGTGGATCGCTAATGGATATGTGCGCTAGCTTCCAAAAGGCATTGAACAAAGAGCCCTTTGGGAGTACCGTATACGTGTCGATTGGATGGATAGATGGAGTAGGAGCGTTCATTGAAGCTAGAAGACGCTCAGTGAATGTACAGTGGATCGCTAATGGATATGTGAGCTAGTTTCACAATGGCAACGCATCAAGAGGCTTTTCGAGGAGCGTATATACCCCTATTAGATGGATAGATGGACTTTGAACATTCAACGTAGCTAGGGGACATCCATGCCCTGGTCAAATGGAAAGGATGGAAGGACCCGACTTGGGAGGACCTTGAAAACCTTCAGGACACCGAGGCGGCGAAGATCCGGGAGAGTAAGCACGGCGACGCAAAACCCACGACGGTCCACAAAGGTACGCTGCACGAAGGAGGGGGGGCCGACCCGCGCAATGAGCACTTCGAATTATTGTACACAGAGGCGCCGGGACGCTTCACCGCAGGGCCACATGGGAAGGGAGTAAATTATAAAGCATCACCAATGAATATAACAACTAGCTTCCCAATGGCAACGCATAAGGAGGCTTTTTCGAGGAGCGTATGTGCGCCTATTAGACTCATAGATGGAGTTCGACCATCCATCGTATCATGGGGACGTGGAGTGAAGGTATAACGCATTACCCGAACCGCACCATGCATGGACCTGGAGAAGAGGGTCAGTTGAAGACCGCGCGGTAGAGCGAGAAGAGAAAGCAGAGGAGGGCGCAATGTGGGAGCTTGGGAAAGGTAGTCTGACCCAGTATGGTGGAAAGTCGTCCCTCTGGGGCCAATTCGAAGCATAAATATGAGAGCTAGCTTCACAACCACGGTTGTTACAGCGGCCTTTGGGGAAGCGTAGGATGAAGCCGAGAACGATGAGGAGGATTCTGCCGAGGATGACGAGGTGGGCGAGGCCAGAAGGGCTTCTCACGGTTGGTCTCCATCACTCCTTCCGTATCCAAACCCAACTAACCCACATTAGACCCTACCCCACTACCACAAAATTCGGCTGCCCTCCAAATACAGAGCAAGTCAGCTACTAGTAGAGACGTCAAGCCCTACAAGATTTCACCATGGCAGACTACAAGCGAAACTGGTATCGGGCGCCAGGGCACGCACCACCAAACAAGAGACGGCGAGAAGCACTGCGAAAAGGCTCCAGGCCTCTGAATGATAACGAGGCTCGCTGGTTAGACGGCCAAAAGAGAAAGAGAGACAGAGATAACCGCGATACCAGCTCCACCACGCAACGTCAGGCACGTGGCGATTTTTATCGCCTAAGCAGTGAGCAAGGCCGCCAACGAAGCCCACGGCGAAGGCGTACGGACAAGCAGCGACGAGACAGCGACGACGGCAGAACTGAGATGCAGCGAGACGAGCGAACACAGAAAAGGCGAGCATCCCCCTTACACGAAAAGGACAAACACACAAAAAAGCTACGGCTTAAGGATGGTAAAGGTAGCGAGGCTATGGACGTCACCCACACAAACAAGCACAGCGACGGAATACCACCAAGAAGCCAAACCGCGAGAGAGGTACAACCGCCGACCGTGAGGAATGAGGGCGAATACAACCCCGAACCACCGCCCACTGCATTGCCCCTAGAACCATCCACACACGTCAGCAGAGATTGCCTACAGCAACCCAGAAAGCGGAGAAACGTCAGCATTCCAGGACGAAGAGCTCCCTACACCATCAGCCGAAGCAACCACATACGAGGGAGGAGACCAAGGGAAAACTCAAGAAGACGCGGAAGGCTGGACGAAAGGCCGTCAAGAAAGGGGAGCGCAAGTGACCCGCCTCTGTGGCCAGAGGCAAGGTTGCGAACGGTGAAACCGTCTTTGTGGCCTGTCGCTGATTCGACGCTGAGGACAGCGCGTTTTTTAGGATTGGGGGAGATATCACGCCCGTATGTGATAGGGTAAGTTACGGCAGGTAGTTATAGCACTCAACTGACTCTGGCCTAACTCAGCTGAGGCAAGTACATGTAGTCTTTGAGTGCAGAGATAGATGAATAGATCATCATCCATCACCCGAGTTTGGCTCATATTGCTGATTCTCGCTGCATTCACCTGATATATGGTACACGTCTTTGAGACGGATGGATGGAGTTTGAAGATTCATTGTAGCTAGGGGACGTTGAGTGAATTTACAGTGAATCACGGAAGGATTCTAATCTATATGTCCAAACCATCGCCTTCGCCGTATATTGGAAGGGACGCCGAGAAGCAGTGCACGTTCAAAGCGCTCAACTCCGCCTGAACCAACTCTTTGGGATTTGCATCATTGGACTTCGCAATCCGGGTTAAAGCCCTAGAACAACGAAGGTTAAGCAGGAGCTTTTACACATCATCACCTTCAAGAGCACGAGAACACTGGCACCCTCGAAACAAATCGATGATCGTCCAATGCTTCATCACTTGAAAACCCATCCATTCAAATAGCTCTCGAGATAAATCCTCAAACCCTCCACCCCCAACTAACCCTCCACCTTCTTCTCCTCCCCACCCCGCACATCCTCCACAGCCCTCACACCCGCATCCTTCTCCCTGAAGCTCTCCGCATCCGCCAAACTCCCCTTCTCAACATCACTCCCATTCCCCTCCACCACGGGCGGCCCCACCGTCTCGAACTTCCTGCCCCTCTTCTCGGGCCCCAGCGCCGTCGTAACCACGATCCCAAACGCGATAATGGCCGTCGCGATCCCCATCGTAGGTCCGTACGCCGAGGCGAGTTTGCCCTGGCTCGTGCGGACGAGGTGAGACTCGGCGATGGCGTTGACGATTTGCGCGGACGGGGAGGAAATCATGTTGCCGAGTTGGTATGTCAGGCCTGGGAAGGAGGAGCGGAAAGCGGGAGGGGAGAGTTCGTTGAGGTGGATGGGGATGACCTGGTGATGGTTGATTAGCAAAAGTTCCGGCATGGTCGGGAGGAAGAGAGGTACGTACGCCCCAAGCGCCTTGCACGAAGAACTGCAGGAAGAATCCACTGGCGGAAAGATTGCGCTCTCCCTCAGGCAGGATCCATGCCGGGATCAGGAAGGCGGACATCAATGCTGCGACGACGATGGTGCGACGGCGCCCGAACCACTGCGAGATGTAGCCGATGATGGTGCCGCCGACGCAGGCGCCTGTCTTCATGAGAATAGAGGCTCGGGTGGCCGGGGCGTTGGTCAAGTGCTTCTGGGTGAGCATGAAGGTGGTGTAGCTATCTTGGCTGGTGTGGGAGTAGTAGTTGAACTGACAGCGTTAGCTATATGGAGCTCAGATGGGGGAAGTATACGAACCCAGGTCATCAAGATGACGCAGTAGATGCACATCCTCCACTCCTGAGCGAGCATCGTCTTGGTCTCTCGCCAGAACACGCCATGTGCCGTCTTCGTCTTCCCCGATTTCTTTGCTTCGATGAACTGTTTGGATTCGGGGAACAGGATACGCACAAGGCCGACACCAATGGAGAGCCCGGCACCGATCCAGAAGACAGTTTTCCAGCTGTTAACGGCGCCGCCCACGCCGAGATTGGCGCATGCTGCAATGACATAGCCGAAGGAGTAACCTTGCTGGAGAATACCGCTCATGAGACCTCTGGCATTGACGCTGCAAGGAGATGGTTAGCGCTGACCGTTCATGGTTCCCATGTGTAACATACGGGCAATTCTCCAGCGCCATGGCAATAGCATTTCCGTAGACACCACCCATGAACAAGCCGAACAAGCTTCGCACTGCCAAGAATTGCTGGAAGGTTGCGCAATAAATGGTCGCAATCTGGAGCAGACCTAGCACAATCATGTTGAGAACCATGGGCCATTTCCGTCCGAACTTGTCTCCGGCGAGACCAAAGACAGCCGCGCCAACCGACCTCAGAAGCAGAGTGAGGGTGATGGCAGTCGTAATATCGGTGTTAGTACGATGATAGTACTTGGCGAGCTTAGTTGTCTGAATGGACAGGGCGTGGAAGTCATAAGCATCAGCTGCCCATGCGCAGAAACCGACGATAAAGTACAACCAATCTTTTGCGCTCAGCTGAGCGAGCAGAGTGATGGGGTCTTTCAGCGGTTCCGGCGACTCCCATACTGTGTGTTCTTCGCCACTGTCGTTTGTGATGACGACTCGTTGCTTCCATTTGAAGAGGTCTGACAGGGATTGTTTAGCCGTCGCAAAGGTGCCCTTCGCAATGGGGTCGGCGGGTTCGTAGGTTGTGGCCATGGCTGTGAATTTCTCTGAATCCAACAGGCAGGGTGGGTTTGGCCCGACACCGACTTTGTGGAGGCTGTATGACGTGGAGGCGCCGAAGGTCTTTATAGGTAGAACCCGTTATCCAGACGTTGATCGATCAGCCGACAAATACCCGCAGCTCGGGAAGTTATCCTCCTTGTGCAGCGTCCTGCACTGACCTGCGGCGGGCTTGCCGTTGAGTGACGGTGGGGATGGGATGAGCCAAGAGAGCTGGGATACTCAGAAGGGTAGGTGATGTGACGGTGTACGCAGTCGTGCGACCCAACAATCCGGACACAACGAAGCTGGTTGGTGGGTTCATGTGGCTCGAGATGCGCGAGACTCGCGAGTGGAAAAGAGTTGACCCGGGAGCTGGGAGAAGGGTGACGGGCGCGATCATGTGCCTTTGCGGGAGTGTGCAGCTAGCTGAAGCTACAACAGATGGAGTTCTCGGGGTCCGACTGTAGGGAGCTACTGTAGTCGCCTAGCCTGAAAATTCTCCGGGACTTGATGGATCGATTTTTCAACGCGCCTTGGGGGTAAAGAAGCAACCGAAGCTTCGTTCTATCCGACTTGTAGGACCTCAAGCAGCGCCGAGTACAGTTGCCGCGCTGTGCTTAGACCTTCACCCCGCGTGCGGATCACAGCCCAAAAAAGACAAGCTTCTCGACACCCATATTTCCCCGGTCGGGCGCAACGGCCCACAAACCTTCTCCGACAGCCAAGTTCCGATAAGAACTGTGGCTTGCGTGCGGAGAAAACAGGGTAGAGTCAATCTTCTGGATGAACGAAACGCGTACGTCGCACGGTGGATCAGCGTTTCATCGCGGAATGCGGGGGTCGGAGGTTAGGGAGATGTAACATCGGAGCTTGGTCCGAAGATATATCAGAAGAGGACTAGACGCCATGGTCTCGTGGAAAATGTTGAGATAGATACTCCGTAGAAAGTTTGGTGTTTGACGGTATACCAGCACGACCAGGTACTAGGTCGACGGTTGAGGCGTGCCAAGCCGCGCCCGCTTTCCCCAGACCAACCCCGACCCTCCGCCAAAAGCATTCGACTTCATCATTCTCCCCTGTATTTCAACATTGCGGGCTATCTCTATCATGCCACTTCTACGGCCACTATTTCGGCCATACTGGTCTGGACCTGAGTAGTCCCAACCTGACCTTTGCTCTCATTCACCTGTGCGCTTACAGTTAGCTGGCAAACCATTTCGTCGCTTTCCGCCAGTACTATCGGAACATCATCTCCAACGCGCCTTCGTAGCTTCCGACGGCTAGCCACAAAGATCTAGCGTACTCCGAGAAGCTTTCCACTGCCTCATGTCCCTCCGCACCGACACAGGGCCGCGATTTTCTCCATGGCGGCGCACCCCATTCTACGCCAGATGGAGCCAACACAACGCAGTCACGACGATGGGAATTGTTTAAGCCAACTTACTTCTGCTACCGTTGGCATGGTACTACTTATGATGAACTAATTCTTCCGCAGTGCTCGAATTAGCAGGTTCACTTCCCTGACGGTCTTCTCCTTGTCCACATACCTCCAAGCTCCGAGCTGAAATCCCGCCCGCTATAATTTCCCCGCGAACAATGATCACACACTTACACACCGAACACGAAGAGCAAGCCCATTATGATCCTGTCTACCACCAAGCAATACTGTAACCTTCACCTATGTGGGATCTGCCTGCTGTGCTGTGAGTAATGAGACAAGAGCGTTGGACAGAAGATCGATCGGAGAACCCCGTAGCATCTTTGACCGGCGAGCGCATGTTGGTATGTTAAGAAAACGAACTTACTGCGAAATTTCATACCCCATGGGGAAAGCGCGAGTGTGCGAGGGCAATCGATACTTGGTCGAATGGGATCGGATATTCGAGACGGCATTTGGGTTACGCATGGCTATCATAACTTTTGGTAGAGTATGTGCGCAGTATTATGGAGAAGCTTTGTGTTGAATGCTATTGATCGTCGTCCGCTGCCGTATTTGTTCGGATGGTCCTCGAACCTCAATGTTGGAGGTGTCTCAACGGCCTATAGTAACCCATGTCTTTGAAGCACAAGTTGTGATTGAGATAATTACAAGCTTCGAACATAAATTCCGTATTGGTTTGGGTTGTTGATTCGCCAGTTGTGGTTCTCAGTACCTTTGCACTGTGATTGTCAATGTTCGTCCCATCTAAGTTCAGACGAGAGTCATGCCCCACCACAACCAACACCTAACATGACTCGGACAATTTCTCCCATCTCTCCTCACACATCCTCAAAACCTTGCCCCCACAAGGCTCCAACAGCTCAGCGAATCCACATGTCCGAATCTCAGCGTAGAGTGTGGGGTTCCGCGTAACACGACATATTGGACAAAATGTTCGCAATTTTCTTGCTGTTCGCAACGCGTCTTGAGCCGACCTGCACTCATCCCATCCCTAAGCATGGCACGGTCATCATCAACCGAGCATTTACCATCATCATAGCTGATCAAGCCTATGCCAGCGGGGGGATCGCCTTACATTACACTGGAGCGCCCGCGTTCAGATTGATATGCGCCCGTCTCTGTGGAGTCCCCTCCCCCGCACCCCGCGCATCTCTCCAAGGTTCGCCGGAAGCAGGCATGCGCACCCAGCGAATCCGAATGGAGGACCTGTCATCGGGCCGCGTCGGAGGGGTGCAGTCAATCTGGGAGTACACGCGTTGGAGCTGTGTGACCGCAGGTACGATAGGGAGCTTGGGTTGTGAGCAGCTCGACCGCATATGCTGGTTATATGCTGAAGGAGACACACTGCAATGAGGGCGCACAGCAGCTAGAAGGACTTGCGCTCACCATAAATCATGGCTCCAGGGTACAGGTTGGGTGTCGATGTCGGTGGGTAAGTTCATATCCTATTAGGAGCCTTTCGGGAGGTGTCGAAGTCATGCTGACGATTTGACTGCTACCAGGACATTCACAGACATCTGCGTCATCACGCCCGGTGGGCAGATGGTTCGTGCGAAAACCCCCACCAACGTCAACGACCAATCTATCGGCGTGCGCGAAGGCATCGACAAAGCCCGTAAGATTCTGAAGGAGAAGTACAACTGGGAGGGCAAGTTCGACTACATCCACCATGGTACCACGACGGGAACCAATGCTATCCTGGAGGGCAAAGGCGCGAAGGCCGGGCTGGTAGTCACCAAGGGACACAAGGATATCTTGAACGTGCGGCGAAGCCATATCCCCGGTGGACTGGGCGGATGGATCAATTACGTCCAGCCGCCGCCTATTGTACCGCTGGAACGCACCGTTGAGGCTGCTGAGCGCATCACAATCGGAGGAGATATCTTCAAGGAGCTTGATGAGCCCGCGTTCCGGGAGAGCTTAGAGGACTTGAAGCGGCAGAAGCCGGAGGCTATATCCGTCTCGCTGCTGAATTCGTTCAGCAACAATGCACACGAGAACAGGGCCAGGAGGATCTTGCAAGAGGAATTCGGCCCCAGTGTCGAGATCGTCATTTCCTCAGATGTTCTCCCCGAGATCCAAGAGTACGAGCGAACAGTCACGACCACTGCCAATGCGATTATAAAACCCGTGATCAAGCGGTACATGCAGAGCCTCCGGGACAATCTTGCGGCAGACACAGACGCCCTGTGCATATTGAAGTCCGATGGAGATCTCACATCAGTCGACATCGCTGGCGAAGTCCCCGTCCACCTCCTCATGAGCGGCCCTGCTGGAGGCGTGAAAGGCGTCTCGCATCTTGTCGCGAAGAACACTCCCTACAAGAACATCATCACCTTCGACATGGGTGGCACAAGTACCGACTGCGCACTCCTTTCCAACTCCCAAGTCATCATCCGAAGAGAAACCAACGTCGGCCCCCTGACCGTCAGGGCGCCTTCCGTCGACGTGCGAACAGTCGGTGCTGGCGGCGGCTCACTCGCCTTTTACAACGACTTCACCAAGCAGCTCCGCGTGGGCCCCGAATCCAGCGGAGCGTCTCCTGGCCCAGCTGCCTACGGCAAAGGTGGAACCCAGGCGACCGTGACGGATGCCAATGTGGTTCTTGGATACCTTCCGTCAAAGCTGCTGGGCGGCACTTTCCAACTCGATGTCGCAGCCGCTGGACAGGCGATTGAATCTCTCGCAAAACAGATGGGTATGGAGGTCACAGCTGCAGCAGAAGGCATCATCGACCTGGTCAATGAGTCCATGCACGGAGCTTTGCGCCTCGTCTCCGTTGAGCAGGGTTTTGACCCTCGCGATTTTGCGCTGGTGGCTTTCGGTGGAGCGGGCCCTCTTCATGCCAATTCTCTCGGAAAGCTGCTTGGTGCTTGGCCAGTTATCGTTCCCCCTAGCCCTGGTATTCTATGTGCCCAGGGTGATGCTACGACGAAGATGTCTCATGAGCAGTCTGTGACGTACATTAAAACGTTCTCGGAGATTTGCACAAAAGCGCTGACGCAGACGCTGGTGAACTTGAAGGATGAATGCGTCAAGATCATGAAGCAGTCGCTTGTGTATGAGACTGCGGCGTTGAAAGTTCTCTATCAAGCGGATATGCGGTATAAGGGCCAGGCCATGACATTGGTGAGTGCGGTTGCGGATGGGGACAGAAAGGCAGACGAATGGCTAATAACTTGCAGACTGTTGACTTTTTCGACGATGACTTGGACATATGCGAGCTCTTGGAGACCCTTCGCGCCAGGTTTGCAGTCCTTCACGAACAGCTTTTTGGTTTCTCTCTGGAAACCGCTGAGCTCGAGACCATGCGGGTCCGCGTGAAAGTCATTGATGCTTCAGAGGACGTCATCATCCAACCTATTGAACAAGCGAGCAGCCTCGTACCACCCCAGGATGCTATCATGATGAAGCAGAACATTACCCACCAAGGCAACCAGATTGAAACCACTTTCTGGGATCGCTCAAAGATTACCAAAGCTGGTATCCAGATTACAGGACCCGCTGTTGTATCGGAGATGGATTCGAATACGCTTATTCTTCCCGGCTACGTTGGCGAGATTGACTCCATGGGAAATATCCTCATCTGCCCTGCAGAGAAGGCGGAGAAGAGGATCGTTCACACGAAGGAATCTGCACAGCAGCTTATCAAGGAGCAGCCGCTTGTCTGCACGCTGATTGCCTCCGCTCTCGGGTCCATTCGTCGCGAAATGGACACTATCATGCTTAGGTGCTCTATGTCCCCTGGCATACGCGAACAACAGGACCAGTTCAACGTCGTCACCAACAGTCGTGGTCAGATGTTAGTGGGCCAGTTTGGCAGCTTCATCACGCAGTTTTTGGACTGCTACAAAGGCACCATTGAGGAAGGGGATGTCTTCGTCACCAACGATGTCTACCAAGTTGAGGGCGCCGTCTCACATCTGAACGACGTAATCATCATTCTTCCGCTGTTCTACCACCACAAGCTCATCGGCTGGGTCGCCAACTTCGGCCATCTGACTGATGTGCAAGGAAAAGTACCGGGTTCATTGAGTATAGGTGCCAGTACTATATTTGAAGACGGCCTCCAGATTCCAATCGTCAAGCTTTACGATAAAGGCGTGTACAATGACTCTCTTGTCCAGATCTTCTGCCGCAACTCCCGCCAACCCCAATGGTTTCAGAGTGACTTGGTCGCCCTTGTGGCCGCTTGTAGGACCGCTGCCTCCCGTGTCTGCGAGTTGGTTGACCGCTATGGCCTGGAGCTTTACGAGGTTGCCACCGATGACCTGCTCGATCAGAACCGACGTGCCATCAAGACCATCATCGACGAGAAGATAGGCACGGAGAAATCCAGCTTTACAGATTTCATCGACGATGACGGCCAAGGGGTCGGACCCTATGCTATATCCTGCACAATGCAAAAGGAGGGCGAGAAGCTCGTCTTCGACTGGGACGGCACCTCCCCTCAATCAAACAGCGCCCTCAACTTCTACCTGTCCACCACCATGTTCAAAATGTTTATCGGTTACTACCTTCTCGCCGTCTACGACCCGCATTGCGTTGTAAATGACGGTTTCCACGACTTGGTCGACATCCGCATTCCCGAAGGCACTATCCTCAGACCAGTTCGGCCGGCCGCGGTCAGCTGCCGTACGCATTTGCTAGGTCGCATCCTAGACGTCCTGCAAGCACTCTTCGGCCAGAGAGATGCAGCGTATCGCTGCGCAGCAGGCTTCTCCGACTCTCCACATCTCTTCTACTCCGGCTACAGACCCAGCGGTGAGTTCTTCCTCCTCTACCAGATCGGCTTCGGTGGTGTGCCTGCGCGACCCATTGGCGATGGACCGGATTGCCACTCCCTCTTCCCATCTATCAAGTCTATCCCCACCGAGAACATTGAGTTGTACTTCCCTCTCATCCTGGAAGCGAATGAAGCGCTTGCGGACTCCGGCGGCGCAGGATACTTTCGCGGTGGAAACGCGCAACGGACGCTGTATCGGTTCCTCAACGAGGGGGAGATCAGCATCCACGATGATAGATGGTTGATCAAGCCATGGGGCGTCAATGGTGGCATGCCCGGTTCGCGTTCGCGGAAGGTTCTCTACACGAATAACTCGTATGGCACGGAAAGGGAGAAGGAGAATAGGGTATTCCTTCAGAGTAAGCAGGATCTTGCGCACGTTATGCCTGGTATGTTTCCATTCCAACTCACCACATCACGCTCTTGTCGGCATCCAGCCATACTGATCCCACTTGCAGGTGACGTCCTCGAATGGATAACCTGGGGCGGCGGCGGCCTAGGGGACCCCCTAACCCGCTCTCCCTCCCTCGTCGCCGCCGAAGTGCACCGCAAACTCGTCACCGTCTCCGGCGCGGAACACAACTACGGTGTCGTTGTTGACCCGCAGGATTTCTCCGTCAACGAAGCCGCTACCGCTGAACTGAGGCAAAAGATGCGCGAAGAGCGTAAAGCCGATGCGGATTGGAAGGAGGATGTAGCGTATAATCGAGGAGTGGGTATGGAGGAGTTGATGAGGAGTTGCGAGGAGGAGACGGGTCTCAAGGCGCCGAGGCCGCAGTGGGAGAAGAGGCCTTATGGGCCGCATGTTGGATTGGACTATGTGAAGAAATGGTATGAGAGGATGGGGAAAGTGGGATACAAGGCGTGGAGTTTGTAGGTTTGTTTGTGATTGAGGAGGAGGCGTGCGGATTTACAGTGCAAGATCGGGGCGTGCGGTGTACTGAAGCCTGTGTGGGTTTATTAGCGATGGTTAATGTGTGCTTTCAAGTGATACCTGGGACGGCGTAGTATTCCAGCCGCGTTTCAGTTCTGTTGATAGTCAGTAGCATGTCTGTTGAAGGGGAAGATCTCCTGCAGTCATCCAGAGTGCCAAGATTCATACATGTACTGGTACAGTACCGTGAACCCTCGGGAACTTGAGCATTTCTTCCCACGGACGCTATGCCTACTTCAGCGCACAAGAAAAGCCCAGACTTCCAGGGTTAAGTTAAGCCTCGCGTGCTAGACCCTTTCTAAATCCTCTCATGGCGTACCCCACCGTGTCCACTTAGGAACTGGCGGGGCCGGCCATGGATCCCGAGACTCGTCCCGCCGCCGCTAATCCAACGACATGACAGCATACCATTTCAGCACCCCTCGATATCCCGTCCACGTTCCCTCACTAAATCTCCAAGACAGTGCTTTTGTCCAGCGTCTAACGCAAACTCCATAGCTCCATGGCGTCCGATCCCCCCACTTCTTCCTCCTCCGCCCCCTCCGCACTAAACACATCCGGAACATCCAATACACAGCATCCGCAGAGCACGCAGAACACGCAGTATGACAAGATCGGCAAGAAGTATGAGGGGGGGTTCGTGATGGCGGCTGTGGAGCCAGAGGCGCCGAGTGTGATTAAAGCGCTTGGAGATGTGCGGGGGAAGAGGTGTCTTGGTACGTTTGCCATCTTTTTCGGATTCTTTGACGGAGATTCAAGCAGACGATTGGATTTAGGAGGTTAGGATTTACGGAGAGTGGAGACTGCGCTGGGAGATTGGGGACGTATTGGAATAGGAGAGGGACTGGAGGAGGTGGGACACGTGACAGTTCCTTCACAGGATTGCTTTCGGCTTCCGTTATCCTTTCCACTTTGCTGCTGTCGCTTTCTCTCTCTACCACATCTATACTATTATTCCCAGAGAGGCCTCCAGTTACTAATTCCCTCCCAGACCTCGCCTGCGGCACCGGCCGCTACACGCGCCTGCTCCACAGCCTCGGCGCCTCCTTCGTGTACGGCTTCGACATCTCCCCCACCATGATCATGGCCGCCCAATCCTCCTACCCCATAGAACGATACCCAAACATCCGCTTCGCCGTCGCCGACTGCAGCAAACCACTCCCTCTCTCCGACGAGCTGGACTGTCTGTACGACGCGGCCCAACTGAAAGAGATCCAAGAGGAGAAATTCGACATCATCTTCGCCGGCTGGTTCCTCAACTACGCGGGCACGGAGAAGGAGCTGGAGAACATGTTCGCCATCATCCGATCGAATCTCGCGACGCGGGGCGGCGGCAGGTTCGTCGGCATCACGACGGACGTCACGGATCCGCGGGTGCATCTGCCCAAGCACGATTTCTACGGCCTGGACGTGGATGTCTTGGACGCGGAGTACCGCGACCCTTCGCACGCGCGTGCTGGGGTGGAGGGCGGGGCGCCGGAGCCGGAGCCGGAGCCGTTGGGGATTAAGGCGAAGGTTACGTTCCGCGGGGCGGGGATCTCGTTTGAATGTTTCCAGTTCAGGAGGGAGGTGTATGAGAGGTGTGCGGCAAGGGCGGGGATGAAGATACGATGGGGGGAGTTGGTGCTACCGGAGGATGGGAGGAGGGAGGAGGGGTTCTGGGAGAGGTGGTCGGAGCGGCCGACGTTTTCGGTTGTGGTTGGGGAGGCTGCATAACGGGATGGTGGGAGGGAATGGATCTGTGAGGCTGTTGTATATATGGTGGAAAGGGGGGGAGATCAGGATAGGGGGATTGAAGAAGTACGGACAACACGGTTGGAGTACAGTCTATCGGTGCAATTCTGTCTGTGGCGTGCGGAACATATGGCCCGTGGGGAAGATATTTGCATAATTTAGACGATATATGGGGAACGGACGTAATAGAATGCGAGATCTCTAGACTTTGAGCGTCAACGATAGTGAACATAAAAAACATTGAAGAGAGAGCGTATTCTCGGGCACGATTTGTCGAACTCCATGACTTTAGTATACATGGCATGCGTGCCATACACGAACCATTGAGTTGATGCTGAGGAATGGGTTGAAAACCCTGAAGGTAAGGTCTTAGATGCACGGAAGTACAATAATGAGATATTCCAGAGCTGGTGCCGAGATTCGAGTACTTTCCAATGTAGAAGCAATGTGCGGATTACAACTCAATATATAGCGGCGCTTGAGGGAGAACTCCGCAAATGATTTCCTACGTATGATAAGTGTAGACGGCAGAACACGAAACCTGTAATACTTAAATGTAATAATACTATCTCTATCCAGTGGTCTGGTAGTAGGTATTCCCTTAATAGATATGCCGTACACTTTAACGGACGAGTTTGTACAATACCTTTCTGCCCAGATATCAGAGCAACTGCTGCAGGTTTAGAATGAATTGAGTGGGCAGCAAAAGGGTTTCAGGTCATAACTGAGAATAAAACTCCCAAGAGCTCCTAGGCAGAGTATCCGTAAACAGACAATCTATGTATCCGGAGAAGTAACAGTTAAGATACCCTCAAGCTTATCTTCCAGACCTCTTAAAGGAGGAAGGTGGAACAGCTAGGCTCCTAATCCGTGAAGTAGAATTGAAAGGGGCCTCAGGGCTTGTTCCATCCGTGAATGTTGTGTCTATAGAGGAGCGGTATAGTGGGCCGGTGGAGTAGATAAACATAACTATGAAGGGATGTTTGGCATTAGCTAAACTAACTGTCACATATGCCGAATACAGTGAACAGAATATGGATCTTCTGACCCTTGAAGTGCAATAACCCTTTCCGCAGGCATCGATGCTGGATAATAGTCGTTTTCTTGATGGTTTAGCAATTCATATACCCAGTGTATATATCCACTGCCAGTCAATGTGAATGCAAGCCTACGGTCTTCCAACCGATAATAAGGGATGGGCTGTTTTAATTCACGGTGAAGGAAAACTGAACCATCTCTTCCCCCATGGATATAGCGGCTCTTCATGGGCTCTGCTTAGGGATGGAGAAAGCAGGTAGTTCAAGTTGAGCAGCTCATCGAAGCATCACAATACATCACAATCAAGCACAGAAGCAGCAAATCACACCAGAAGAAATCCATATATTAAGGGCATATGCCCAAGCCCGCCCACCCAGCCCAGAGAAACCCAACGCCGGAAAACACCACCCACCCATCCACAATCAGTATATCAGGGGCAATGCCCCAAGCACCCACCACCCATCTACTCCTCCCTCAGCCGCGCGAAACTGCCGAAGGGGTACTCGGAGGTGGCCGAGTCGTAGCCGTCGTCGTCCTCCTCGACGGCGGCAGGCGAAACGAGAGGGGCGGGAGGGCCCTCGGCGGCGGAGGCGAAGGCGGAGGAGGATGAGGGCGACCAGCGCGAAACCAGAGGGGCGGCCGGGAGCTCGGAGGCGGAGGCGGAGGCGGAAGAGGAGGAGGGCGAGCACCTGGAGACCAGGGGTGCCGGAGGAGAGAGAGGAGAGGGAGGAGGAGGAGGAGGGAGAGGAGGAGAGAGAGGAGGGGGCGCAAAGCGCTCTTGGAGCCTCTCGAGGAGGTCTTGCGGAGGCGGAGGAGGGGAGGCCCTCGAGGGCGAGAGGGGAGGAGAGAAGTGAGGGGAGGGAGGAGAGGGAGGAGCTTAACAACCGTTAGTAAATGAGGAAGTTTCAATATGGTAATAACACTTACGAGAGCCCCGACAGAGGAGCTTCTTGTCGAACTTCTTGAAGGCTTTCTTCGCCTTCTTGCCGAAATCCTTGAGGCCCATGGTGGCCGAAGAAGACTTGATGAATTGAGAGAAAAAAAAAAGACTTTGTCTTTGCGGCGGTTGGAGAGAGATGTGAGGGCCTGGAGAGAGAGAGGAGGAGCGAGAAAAGATTTTATTTGGGCGAGAACAGTGGGTGCCTGACTAAACGGCAAACGGAGGTGAAAGGTGAATTGGCGCAAAATTGCCAACCCCCGAAAAGGTAAAGCGTATTTCGTCCTCCAGAGCGCCCGGAATGGCTCTCTTACCTTTCATAATAATTAGAATTCTTGCATTGTGTAGAATGGGAGGTAACTGAGACAATGATGCAATAGTGAGGCGATTGGACTTGTTTACGAGTTGTGTCTTCACTTTGTGATGTCTCATCCACATTGTGCACATCAGAATGGCAGCATATATACACCGTAGCTAGGGCTTACAGACGTCCCATAAAGCGAATCACACAACTCTCCACTTATTCGAAGTTTCTCCCTTGGCTCTCATTGCAGGCGCGAACGCGCAGAAGAGGGACAAGCTGCTCTAGGACCACTGACTCGGAGGCCGGTCCTCTGGCTGTAAGGCACCATAATGGCTTGCTCACCGCAGCACAATCTTTGGGCTGAGTCTCTGCCCGTCATTACGAATCTCCTTGAGCAGGATCATCCCATGGAGTTCTCGGCGACGCCAATTCTTGACACCGAGCCTTTCCCGCAATATTATGATGCCGCTGATAGCAAGGAGGCCTCCTCTAGACATTGCGTCCTGCATTGCAAGCACAATACCTGTCAGGATATCCTACATCGGGCTAAGCGGAGGTCTAAGACGTGCAAGAGGGATATGCGCTTCTCCTGTGTGTGCAAGAGCTCCAGCCTCAGCTCAAATCCAGCATTCCGTACCTGCCCGGCGTTTGAGATCAAACTCGACGAGGATGTAACCGCTGAGGAGTGTGCGGCGTTCGGCGTTCTCGACTGGGATAAGGAGATCGTAATCCGCTACTGCGATAGTGTGCATTTCCTCGGTGAGCTCGAAAAGTGCGATTCAATTAGCAGGAAGGCTTTGAGACGTGCATATGCTTTCACGAAGAAGGGATTCCCAGATCGCGAGCAGATGATCACGACCTGTGAAGCTCATCTTTTGAACGCTATCCATGGATACCTTACCACCTCGCTCACCTCGCTCCCTCAACAGAGCCGACGTATCTCCCCTCGAATGCTGACGGTAGGTCTTGCAAACCATCTGCGTCTAGTGCTGTGGGACTGGCAACATGCACATGGTTCGCTTCGCCGTGGTCCAATTCGTCAGTTCGCACCGGTGCGTTTCCGAGAGATGGTTGTCTATGACGGTATAGCGCGCGAGGTTTGGAAGGCTTGGGGACGCGTTGTGAATGACTTGATTCGGTTATACGTGCTTCGTGATATGCGTGCGCACGGTAACTAGGTGATGGAGAGCCGTGGGGAACCTAATGGGAGCCTGATGATGCGACTGAGCGTGCTGGCCGCACGTGCGGCGAAAGCGTTAGAACGAGATCATACCCAACGCGCTCTCCTCGCACCGTTCAACTCATCATTGAAAAGATTTCCGTAGGTGAGCGGCCTCCTCGATGCATGTGGATACTACGATGAGAACCCCAGCGAGTTGTTGAAGGTGAGTGTGTGGTATAGGTCGCAGCAGGCTGGGACCGTGCGGCGAAGTCCACCGTATTTTCCTTCCACCATCAAAGTTCCAGAACTCAATGTTGCTGGAAGCTTCTTTTTTGATACATAATACATACGTCTCTATCCCATAGAAAAGCCTAATTCACGAGAAGTGTTAGTAGTGACCCTTGTTGTCAAGAGTTTCCTGGCCCATTGTGGCACTGTCGCAGCCGAAATGAGCAAGAGTTGGAAATGAGCAAGAGTTGGAAGTTCGGCGGCCGCTGAGCAACACACCGCCGAGTGCGCCACTGACGATATAGCAACAGAGTGTGAAGAAAGCTCGAGATACGTTAGTGAAATGCATGCATAATCTGAAGCACTGGCACAACACTGGCCACCGGTGGAGGCGGCCCAACTGCATAAACAAACCATCAAAGGTGCAGCTTTGGAGACGAGGTCACGCCTATACGCATTTATCCCTTGCCGTGCTTACTGAGAAGCTATATGACTCCGCTATTTCTTGAAGAAAGCCTGTAGAGGCATATGCTGGCCCAGTGTATGAGAACCTTGCCCGGCACCCCTCCCCGTTCATTCCCCGAACCCTCCCCAGCGCCGGGTAGCCAAATTAATGTTATCTGGCGTGCCAATGAAATGGGCGACTTCCTTTCGGTCTCCAGTGAGGGGCCCCCAGCTATCTTAAGCGGCACCCTCTCGCTCCGATAGTATTATTTCCATTTTTCCTTCTCGCTCCGATCACATGATCACAGACTTGGATTAGTCAGCCCAGGTCCGGGCAAATATATAAACCCACTTCTCTGCCCTCTTCTCCCTCTTTTCTTCATGACCTGGTGCCTTACAGAAACTTGACGTTCGAGCCTGTAGGACCCGAGCACTCGGATTACTCATTTTTTGGAAATAAGTCCTGGGTTCATCCCAGGCAACATCTTTTTTCATTGAATTGACTGGCTTGTCTGGTTATTCGAGGAAGAAGTTACAAGAACATTGGAAGAAGGTACAAGAAGATTGAAAGAAGGAGGAGCTGCTTTGCTTTTGCGAATAGTGAAGTGAGAGCGTGCAGGCGTGGTTGTTGTGGTGTAGCTGTTTGCCCGTTCCGCCAAAGGCCTGCTCTTTCTCTATGAGAGTTATACCAGCTCATCTTTGAATATCATCGTGTTTCTGTATCCATTTATCTCTTGTAGCTGGTTCAAATGAGTGTTGTGGTGTGGAACTTGACATGGGTGTGCGCCGGCCTTTCAACGGTGGCCCCGCCTTGTTGTTTTGCAGGTGGTGTTGAGCCTCCACGAGTGGCCATGCAGCAGGGTGGGCGAAGATCGTGTCCTCATTGTCTAGAGATCTTTGAATTGACTCCAATAATCTTTGTGTGCGCGCTGAACACTGTATCCTTAACGCTGTGGGATTGCCACACCAGGGACGGCCGCGGCGGCGGTGAGGTGAGGCAGTCTACGCTGTGCTGGTGAACCACCACGAGCGCGCTTTGCGGGATACGGTGGCTTTTGAGGCTTACGATGACAGGACAAACGGGTTATTTGATCAATCCGTAGTGCATAATGGCACTGATGTACTCCTCCCTTCCGCTCCGCTCACTGTACCACACTTACGCCGCGTTTAGCAGCCAGTCACGAGAAGCCGGAGAGCACCGTGACACTATCCTCGAAGGCCCAAGCATCAATAAACCACGCGCCATACAATGGAAGGTAACAATTTCACGAGTCGCATACTCATCTGTCGCTGGGTACCGCCCTACCAACCTTGGAAGCTCGGAGCGCAACTCCGACTCCGCACGTTGCGGAAAACTCTTGACAAACATCCATACAACCCCGAAGCGGACGGCAAAGAGATTCCCGCACCTACAAGAACTCAGAATGCATTCATGACGCAGGAAACAACTAGACATCCTCATCTACCCACCCTCGCGAGACCGAACCCTATCCGCCTCATGTCCTCCTCTCCCCTCCGAAAACGACAGCCGTGTCCTCTCTCCCCGCCCACCTACGGATCAAACCTCCCGCTCCTCACATCCTCCTCCACCTTATCCGCGAACCCCTTCCCCCGATCGCCATGCCCGGCCCCGAATCTCCTAACCCCGTCGTTCTTGCCCCTACCTCCTCCCTCCGGCTTCTCTGCTCCCTTGGCGGCCGCCCAAACAACAGCCAGCATACCCATATCTCTCGCTCCTCCCCAAAAGACCTCCAGCTGGCCAAACCGGCCTGTTAGAACGGCTCGTCGGGGCGCGGAGACGGCGAAGCTTCGCGGATGTGTGGGTGGCCATTGGCCTGGGGTGGCGGGGGGCTTCGAGCCCGAACTGGGAGTGAAGAGAGGGTGCGGCATTGGTGATGGAGATGAGGAGATGGATATGGGGATTGTAGTCGTAATTGTGATCTTAATTGGAGAAGAGATGCTTGCAGATTCGAAGAAGCGCTATGGGGCTGGAAGTGCCGCGAAGAAGCGTCGGGTTGTGCGCTGAATGGGAATGGATGTGGGATAGGATCGCAGAACTACAATATAGTGGGCTGGGCGGTAGGGCGTTTACGGATGAGAGGTGGCCTTGTATTGAAGGTGAAGCGTTCGTCGCTCTCGCTGGGCGTGGGACGAGACCGGGCAGCTTAGAAGTCGAATCTTGGTATTCGGACACAAGACTGCTGGATCTCTCTATATACCTTGCTTATGCATATTGAAGACTACATACTGGGTATCGAATGGTTTGCAAAAGCCGCCTCATAGATCCATTGACGAAGACACGACGGTCGAACTGGTTCATGCCGCTTATCTACTCCAGATGCTCAGCAGCATTACCCACTATGTCCGCCGCAATCTCTATCCATCTAACCGCGGACTCCAAGTCTTTCGCCTCAATAGCCTCCACGATGCCAGGGAACGTAGCCCCAGAGTACCCAGTCCATTTGCCAGGCGCAAACACAATGTGCTTAAACCACGGCCGGTCGTCGAGGCCCCTGGCATACAGAAATTGGCGCTCAAGCAACTTGTACTTCTTGTTGACCTTTCTGATCGCATAGTAGAGCTTGACCTTCTCCCACCACTTCCACCACGGGATATCATCGTCCAGGAGCTTCTGTGTCAAGGAAGCCGCGACAGCGTCATGTGCACTGCTAGCGATCTGGAAGCGCTCTATGGCTTTGTCCAGTCGCTGGAAAACAGGCCCTTCCATTTTGCCATCTGTTGCTGCTTTCTTTTTGATAGCTGCGATGTAAGCCTCCAGGCCATCGGCATAGTCCGTTGCATTGAGCTGGATGACAGGGGTCTCCACAAGGTTCACCGCAATGAGCCCCCATAGCTTCGCTATCGTAGCATGATAGTGGAAACCTGGATCTCCAAACTTTTCCATCCAGTCAAACGAGTCGTAATTTGAGTGGTATTGATAGACTGGAGACTTGCCGCCGGAGCCGAAACCCATGTCCAATGAAGGAATGCCAGCGAAGTCCTGGAAAGCAGTAAAGTCGGAGCCGGAGCCCATAGTCGCAATATGATGGTCCCATGTATCTCCAACGGTTTGCTTGGGAAGTGTCTGGTTTGGCGATTGGACGAGGTACGCTAAAGTGGTCAGCAGAGGATTGATGCCGAAAGGAAGAAGGCTTACCTGTCTCCTTGAGCACCTTGTGAAGAAGCGGTGCTGCACTCGTCTTGAAGTACGGGCCATTGGTACCGACGTCTACATTCAAGTAGGCAATGGCAGAAGCCTGCAACCAGGGAATGTACTCCTCCACCCATTCTGTAGAGCCGAGAAGTCCGTATTCCTCGCCATCCCAAGATGCCAGTACAATTGTACGCAAAGGCTTCCACCCCGATTGCAATGCTTTACCGAAGGCCCTGATCACTTCGTTGAAGGCGGCCGACCCGCTGTTGGGATCACCAGCCCCTCCGGCAATCCAGGCGTCGCGGTGGTTGCCCAGAACAACAACTTCATCGGGAATGCTGCCGTTGATGATGCCGATGACGTTCCACATAGGCGTGGTTACATACTCTTGTTCGTTCACAAGGTTCAGAACAGTGTGGTCGGGTGACGGGCCAATGTTGTAGTCGACGCCTTTGTAGCCAAGACCTCCTCCATGCCAATATTTGCTGAAGGATGATGCATTGGGGCCGTGGCCGTTGAGGGCTTTCAACAGAGGGAGAGCGTCTTTATAAGAGATCGGTATAGAAGGAATGGACGGTATGGCATGGTCTACCGGCAGGCGAGGGGCACCAGGCTTGGATGGGTAACCAGGTGTGGTGGGGTCACCGGGCGCAAAGCCTTGAGAGTTGTTAGTGATGCAGTTGATTGATATGGACGGAGGAACAATTTACTGAGGAACTGGCAGCTTCCTCGCTGTACGCTGCTGGGATTCCGAGCCGGGCCCTTTGGATAGGCCTCATAGCCATTCTCCTCGGTCACCTCCCCATCGTCACCAGGGTCGGAATACATGACAACTCCAATCATACCCATCTCCTGTGCTCTTTTGACCTTCAGGCCGCGGAAGACGTTTCCGTATTTGGCCAGTGCAATCTTCCCTTTCAAACTAACGTTCTTCGCGAGTAGCTCGTCAAAATCCTCATACGTGCCGTAATTTACAAAGACGTAAGGGGCGGTGACGTTTCCGGAGGCACTGTATCCGTGGAAAGTAGGTATACGGTTGGGCAGGCCGCTTGTGCTATCCTCCTTGAGCACATCTTCTTCCAAGCTCGCCTCGTATCTGATCCTCCACGACTCGGGATGACCAGCACCTGTATCTTCCACTCCCTTCGATGTCTTGTTCTTTTCCAGAAGCGCCAAGCGATGGTCCTTAGGATAATTGACATAAATATCATAATCCACAACGTGGGTATTCTTGATCCCAAATTCGCGCCATAGCTCCTTTGTCCAGAGTGCTTGACTCAGATTCTTCCCGGCCAAATGCGGACCAGCCGTATAGTAATTGCTCCACTCTCGGGCCTTCTTGGGACTAGGGACTGTCAATAGTATCTCCTGTAAATCCTTGTACTCCATTCCTGCGGTCCGCGGCCACGATGGAGGAAGCGCCCGCGCTTGTCCTGGGAGGTATGCAAGCCACGGCCGCGTTGCGCCGTCATTGTCGTCGATGGGAAATAGGATGAAGATGAGAATGACAGTGCCAATGCCTAGTATCAAGACTGCAGAAAGAACGGTCGTGCAGATGTACCGGAGCGTGTGGTGCGGATAGCGATCGCGGTGGGGTCGCGTCTCTACTACGGCGATGAGAGGGGTGCGTTCGTCCGCCATGACGGCTTTCTCGTCAAGGGGTTTCATTCGAAGGCACGCGGGAGGAGGAACATGTAGGAGCAGGAGAAAACTGCACCAATGTTGAGAAACGGATGTGGACGTGCAACGAAGGCGTGCGGGTTCACGGCGGAGGTTGAAGCATGACGTTCCTCTGGTCGGGCGCTAACAGCTTACCCCTGCACTGGCACGCCGGTGATTATTCTGATTGGCCGAACTCTATGCGGGACCGAAGCATCCCATGGCCAGCCTTCATATCTCCGTATTGGAAATAGGCTGGTTATGCAGGTGCGGAGTAAAGGACTAGTAAAAGAGACCAAGATGAAGAAGAAAGATTATTGTATTCATAACGTGGCTAGATAAAAGCAACCGCTTGAAAGCAGATCATGTTGATACTCTCTTCAAAACGTTGATATCGGAAGTCTATGTACCTTTGGTTTTAGGATCGCATTCGAATTCAGAGTATCTATCTTGAACCAGCTAGAAGACCATCCTGTTCGAAATACGGAGGGCAATCCATTGATACAATGTAGCAAGGGGTATACCTGTGACATCATGACCTCAAACATAATGAATCCTCTGAAGTCTTAAGCAACGCCCGTAACACCTAACTCTTGATATGTTGCTACGAGAATAACAAGACCCGATTCTCCTCTGCCCCTCCTTACTTCCCCTGTGCGCGCTTCTTCTCTGCTGCTGGTGCTGTGAACTGTGTCTTCAGATCTCCTCGACTCTTGACCTGCATCTTCTTTTCCGCTTCCTCAAGCTGCTTGAGTTGATCCTCTTTGCTCTGTAACTGCCTGTGCAGCACGATTTCAAACATGTTCTTCTTCCCCCTCTTGCCTTTCAGTCCGTTGTCGTCCCGGTCGTAGTAGATTGCCCAACGCAGCCCTTCCTTGCCCCACGGAGTTTGTTCCCATTCCTCTTCGTTCATGGCCGAGCTCTCGTCCACAGCGACGAAGCCTTCCCAGCCTTCGAGCATGACGCGCAGCTCATCATCACTCCAGTCCCATTCTCCCACGATGTGCTGTATGGACGCCGTGCGATTCCCATAGCGGAGCTCGTACGTGTTCTTATCGGCGTATATCCAGTTGAGCATGGGAGGATCGTCAGATATTGTAGATACCATTCCGCGCTCTGGTGGGAAGCGATCGTCGTCGGGGTACTGTATGTAGAAGCCTGCAAAGGCATGGAAGGGAGGCTGTATATTGGGGACAGGCGGAATAGGAAACGGTTTCCCATCTCGGTCTTCGCGACGAACTATCCACACCTGCAAGTACATGGTTAGCATTGCGCCAGGGAAGAGTATGCGCGCGTCGTACCTTGTCGTGCCGCAGCACGGCGATGCCTTTGTCAACCTCCTCCGCCAGCTCATCGTCCGAGTCGCAAGATATTAGCATGTTGAACTTGACCATGCGGCTTTCATTTGCGGCTTCCTCGTTCTGCTTCTTTTGATGCGACACGCCTTCCGCGACCCCCGTTACGACGGGGATGGCTGTGACGCTGCCGCCGAGGAAGAGTCCGAGGGGGACGAGCGCCATTTCCAGCGCGGTACGTGAGTATGATCTTTGGGGCCTTTAGGGGTATGAAATCGTGCTAGCGTTACATGCTGGGGAAATACCCTCCACAGGTACATGGAACGGCGTCACCGTTCTAGTGTGAGAGGGGTCGGGCCGAGCCATGTACGTCATACCATCGATCGCGTTCGGCTAAGTTTCAAGGGCAATGTCGGATATGCGAAAATGGCCTGAATAACCGCTTACTCCAGACCCCGTATACACTCCACCCTGTGACTTTCATACTACAATGCAACTTGAGTAAAGGCTCCTGTATTGCATTCGGCCGTCCTTGCAGTTTTCGAGCAGTATCTTTGCATAGGTTTGTAGGGAGTGGGTTTCACATGCACGACAAAGAGATCATCGGCGGCGCCAAGACCTGACCTGAACTTTTGAATCTCGCCGCCAGCCAATCATTTCCACGGGGACTATTTTATTTTATCGACATCGATGCATATGCGTACCTGTACCTGATCACCTGGTCTACAATAAAGGCCCGACGCATCATACTCATGACCGACTTGCGTTTTGAGCACACCATGTCTCGATCATCGGCATGTGAAGGTTGGAGACAAAAAACCATTCATTAACTACAGAAACATGATATCGGGTATTCTCTTCAACGGAAAGCAGCGCGCTTCGGGTATACTGTATATAGGAAGAAACAACACTGAAGACCTCCATTAGTTTTCCATATTAACAATGTGAGCCGTGGAATTACGTACCGGTGGTTGATTGGTGTGGAATATAGCCGCATCCATTCTGCATGTACCACTCGGACGGAATGCCTACACACGTTAGCTAGCTGTTACCGGGCTCAGAGTCCAACCTTCAGACTAGACTGGTAGGTATACCAGGGGCGAGGACTTACTTTAAGGCAAACCCTTATTCTGCTGAGCAGCCTGCAACTGAAGATGGCGCCGTTGCAGGATCTTCACCGTAATCGTCGCCATGCATTGCCAGAAATCCCATACCTGTTTGATGGCACCGGTGTCTTTGAAACGCCTGGTGATGAGGACAGGTGGGATCGTCGTGATGTCTTTTACAAGTCGGAGATAGCTCTGGCCATGTCTCTCCATGTAATCCAGGAGGTAGGACTCGAGAGGGAGTTCGATCTCTTCCATGAGTTTCTGCGTGGTGACGGTGCGAAACTGGAGTCGGCCTGAACCATCCAGATGTTCCATGGACCAGGAGAAGTATCTCGACACGCAGTCGAAGAACGCGGTGCGAGCGTAGGTCATGGCAGAAAAGCCAGAAGTCAACTTGATAGCAGTGGCCAGCTTTCGAATCGTGCTTGAGCCCGTAGTCGAATTTTCTCCTACATACGCTCGGACCAGTTTGATGATGGTTTGCAAGTCGGACGAACGAATGTCGAAAGCTTCAGAGGAGACCGTATTCTCCGTTGCCTCAATCATGCTTTGGACGAAGTCGGAGTCCAGTCGGTCCGGAAGACGCGGTGAGCTGAGAACCGGCTCGGTGTCTGTCTTGGTGCGGTCGCATTTACATTTGAGATAAAGGACGTTCTCCTCTGGGATATTCTCGGTCTGGGCATTGACAACAAGCAGGCGGCAGACGCTGCGCCTGCAGTGGATGTAGCAGTGAGGCGGTTCAGACTCGATGTCTGACTGTTTCCCCCCATCGTCAGGGTAGAAAGAAGGGAACTGTTCCGAGTTGAAGCCTTCCTCGTTTATACCATCGAAGAGAGGGCTTGGGGGCCTCGCAGGAGGCGGAGGTGACGTCCGGTGGGCAGTGAGATTCTTTGGGGCTGTGTTAACGTTGTTGCGGGCTTTCCCGTCCTGCCGTTCCTTCGGTGGGTGCGCCGCACTAAGGAAGTCGTCGACGCTGAATTTTGGCATGGTCGGTTGCGAGTGCCAGTATTGTTGTATAGATAGGTAAAGGTTTGTTGGTTGAAGTGATCGTGTATTGTAATCAGTGATTCTCTGGCGTAGGTCGGTGTTGTGGCTAGGAGGGAAGAGGATGTGCCGTTCGGTTTTATATGCGCTTCGGATGCCCCGGGAGACAGCACCACCAACACTAGCGTCGACCGGACCTGAACTATTGCCCACTAATATGTCCTCGGCGTCCGAAATCGAGCCTTCTCGTCTAAGAACAGAGTGGGCGTGCTCTATTATATAGAGATCTGCGTTAGAGTATTAGCACCCAGCGTTGAACAATACAGCCATCCGCATGTATAAACATACCTTCGCACAATAAGTGTGACTACTCCCATTGGATATGCAATGTAGACTTGAGCCTTGTGAACCGACATCGCTGAGGAGGGGAGCGGTTTGGGCAGGTCGATTATGTGCGTATTGTGTAGGGGCTTCGAAGGCTTTCGGGTGTTGAAGATGTTCAATTTCGAGCAGCGCCGGTAGTGCTACTCGCACCGAGGCAGCGTCTTGAGGGTTGTTTGGTTTGCGTATGGGTATTCGAGGGGGAGTATAACGGGTTTGCAATCGTTGGTTTATGTGGACAGAGGTTTCCGGGCCTTTTGATTCGATGCAGGGCTTTCAGGGTGTTTCGTTCGATAAAGGACGTTGCGGGGTGTTTCTGTCGAGTAAGGTTTCGAGTGATCTTGGTCTCCATTCCATGTTGACAATGGATAAGCCGTGGCACCACGTCAAGGTGTCACTCATAGCCACGGGCCCCTACCTCCATCCGGCGGGTCGCAGGTTTGCCAGGCCTTTGACAGTTGACAGTGACCGGAGGAGAGTACCTAGGTAGGGGGTGCCCGCATTTAGCCCCGGCCAGCTTCTTGAGCTGAGATAGCTTCCGAGGCGGAGAAAGCCTCCACCTGGCGGGCCTGCTCCTCCATCTGAAACCGTAGCCACTCCCACCGCTTATGAGCAGCATCAACTTCGTCTTTGGTGCCTCCCCAGAGGGCTTTCTCCAATGAGGCCCATGCCTCTTTTTCCTACTCCGGGTCAGATACAATGCCAAATTGAATTACTTAGCTAACATACCTTGGCCGCATAATAGTCGCGGCAGTTCATGGCGCCAGCCGCCGCAGCGGCAAGGCACGCCCACCCAGGGTACGTGTTGGGCATGGAGTTCATGATGGTGGTCAATTTGGATGTGGTTTAGAATAATGGCTAGAGCTAGGGGGACCGTTAGCACGACATTACGCAGATTCTGAGACATTATAGCCCCAAAGTAGATCAAAACACTTACTGAGGAAATGTAATGGTGTTGCAGAGGAAGCAGACTTTGGGGAAGGAGGCTGTATACGGCTCAACAACACTAACGGGCTTGGCACATGCGGTGCGGGAGTCACTGAGAGAACAAACGGCCATCAGAGCTTAGAATTGATACTTCTTGCCAAATAAACGTATTTAAATTAGGGGAAACTATCGCCAATCCTCGCCGTAAGTATGCTCCTTATCCAATTGATCGCACATCACCTCACTGTCTATGACTGCATCGCTGTGTATGTCCCAGAGCAGACCTGCTCGATGATACACTTTACGCCGCTGCCTCTCTTGCCTGCTTTGCGGCAGGGGTTCTAGCGAGATTGTTTTGACGCGCAAATTTGCTGCCTTTGTTCTGGCCAATAATAGCTTGGAGGGGCGGACTGAGCCCGAAGCTCGTTCACCGACTTCACCCACAACACTGAACTTTTTCTCCTCACACAGCCACCACACAGAAATTTTCAGCGTCCTTTCTGCACTCATACGGGTACTTCACTTTCCTCTTCTCAACTCTCTTCTATCAAACCCATTCGGAAACAGCAAGCTTGCCACAAGCGCCCTTGTTTTGGGCGCGTTTCTCCTGCGCGTGAATATCTTGCTCTTGCATCTTCTTCACCTTCGCGTCACTTTTACCTCAAAACAGTCCGCGTCATCGCGTCTACTCTGTTATGACAGACTAAGCGTGGCCTTGATCAACAGCCGGCGATGTACTCGGACCAGATCAAATACCCACCGGCGCCGGCGTCATCAGTGAGGTGAGCACCTTCCGTTGCACGCTGCGGTCTCACAACAGCCAGCTCCCGCCTTGCGCGGCTGTGGCTTCAGCTCTGTGTTGATAATGGTAGCTCCTCTGGTACGTACGATCAGATTCCCTTGATTCTTGACCACATGATGGATCGGAAACCACGCACTGGGCATCCTACGTAGTTTTCAAAGATGAGGTTCGGATTTCACCTTCTGGAGTCCAGACGCTGACGTCAACCATAACAAGAACAAGCGTTCTTTCTGAGCGGCGCAAATTTTTCCACCACTTCTTCCTGGCAGATTAAGCAAAGCTGACATCGCTTTACAGGTACTTCCAGGTACTGTCCTCTTTCCATCTACCGCTATGACATGCGCGGTACGTGCATCCCGATCTTCTCACTTCATCCGTATTGAAATCGACGCGCGCACGCCATCTTTGCCACCCTCGACGTCTCATACTTACGGTACCATAACACACAAGTAAGTCCCACCTAGTGCCTTTTACATTCTTCCTCTTTGCGCATGAATGAGGGGTACACTCGAGCACTTGGAGTGCACCCTCTGTTTGCAACACTGGCGTCTCGAGCCCAGAAGAACGCCTTCTGGGCAAGCGAGGCAGCTGATGTCAAATCTCGATGTCTGACCTGCGCAACTACCGTCTTCGCTGAATCACTTTACTCAAAGTATGTACATCAAAGCAGACATGCCCTACAGATGCTTCCCAAATTGTCTTATTCACATGTTTCCAGCGTCTCATTGGTACGTATATCATTTTATCTCCTTTTCTTTTGCGCATGAATGAGGGGTACACTCGAGCACTTGGAGTGCACCCTCTGTTTGCAACACTGACGTCTCGAGCCCACAAGAATGCCTTCTGGGCAAGCGAGGCAGCTGAGGTTAAATCTCGATGTCTGACCGGCGCAACTACCGTCTTCGCTGAATCACTTTACTCAAAGTACATCAAAGCTGACATCCTCTATAGATGCTTCCCGAGTTCTGCTTCTCTCATTCTCATATTTCCAGCCTCTCATTGGTATGTATATCATTCTCTTTCTTTTTCTTTTTTCTTTCACATGATGAGGGGTATTTCCGAGCACAAGGATGGTCATGCCCCGTTTTCCACATTGACGTCCCCAGCCCTAGAAGAATGCCTTCTGGGCAGGTGAGGCGGCTGATATCATCAAAGCCCGAAGGCTGATCCGCACAACTACCGTCTTCCTGAGTCATTTTACTCGAAGTACATCAAAGCTGAAATGCCCCATAGATGCTTGCCGAGTGCTGTCATTCACCTACTTCTATGGTCTCGTTGGTACGTATGTCACTTTCTATCTTTCCCCGTATTGTAGTGATGAGCTTTCAATTGTAGTTTGCGAGTTAGCTATCTGACTTGACTCACTGAAGTCAAGGAGGAGAGTGCTATGAAAAGTCCAGTCTGAACTGCAACCTCTCTCCCTTTCGCAGTCATGTATACGTATGGCGAACAATGCTAATTATGTTCAACAGATAATGATTCCCGGATTCTCTCATGCAAATCGGTTTCCTGCGTCTCATTGGTACGTATGTCAGTCTTTTATCTTTCTCACATTGTTGTGATGAGCTTTCACTTGTAGTTTTCAATTTAGCTATCCGGATTGACTCATTGGAGTCAAGATGGACAGTGCTATGAAAAGTCCAGTCTGAACAGCGAAATGTCTTTCGGAAGTTTTCTGTACGTATCGCGAACAATGCTGATTATGTTCGACAGATCTGAGAAACAGTTCCATCGCGGTCGTGTGTAGAATGGGTTGCACCACTGCACTGCCCAACGGTTGATCGAAACGATACTCGGACTCTTCAAGACGAACGACTCTGCCTTTGGGCCATCTATTCCGAAATCTTTCTCCTCGCGCGTCGGTGTATCGCCAAGGCGGCTGGCCATCCTGGGGCACACAACTGTCGCGGAGGAGATGCCCAGAAGGTATGTTTCAACGTCGCAAATTCCCGTATTTCCCTTGCGTGATTACAAGTATAAGAGGCTCGATAACCTGTTCCGGTGGTTGGGCGGGTGGTCTGTGGTTGGGTTTCCCGCTCGCCACAAGCCCAGTTCGACTCCATGAGATGAGAGTACCCACTACAGATACTATCTGATACCCTAAGGGGTTTGCACCTTTCTTGGCTCAACTTTCGATTCATTGGAATAGAATGAAGCTAACTTGAGAGTGCGAACAGGAACCGTTCATCGATCAGGACCAAACCCGAACCATAACCCAGGATCTTCGCCAGTATTCTTTGGGCTTAGAAGCCAACCCAGCCCGACTTCCTGCTCCTTGTGCGATGGCTTATCCAAAGGAAGCCTCTCTGCCCAACTCTCTGGCTAAGAACAGATGTTCCAAAGGTGAGTCCAATTTCGTTAATTTCCGCCTTTCACGTTGGCTACATATTATGATGAAGCTTAAGAACAAGTGATTGAGTCAGTTGCGCTGACCCAGTGGGCTTGTGTTGACTATGGCAATCCGTCCCCGGGTTAGCGCAGCTGGCTCATATGATCACAAACTGTGTACTACCTACTCCACATACTCTGACTCATTTGCACCTTTCTCAGCGCAACCCTTGATTCATTAAAAGAGAAGGAAGCTAACCTGAGAGTGTCAACAGGAACCGTTCAGGACCAAAGCCGAAACGTAACTCGAGTTCATCACCATGCGTGCCTTCTTCGCCAGACCGGGCTTGGAGGAGATGGTCACAAGGTATGTCACGGTTCCCTTCACTTTCCTCTTTCCCTTTGCCCATGATGACTATGTTAAGAACATCTCGTACTGGAGCCGTTGCGCTTGGTCCAGTGGGCGTGTGTTGCCTGCGGTCAGCGTCTCCCCTGGGTTAGCGTGACTGGCTAAAATGCGAATAAACACTTTAGTACCCTAGGGTACCTGAGGCCTTGGCAAATTTCTTAGCCTAACCCTTTATTCATTGAAAGGACATGAGGCTAACTTGAGAGTGCAAACAGGACCCGCCCAGGACCAAAGTTGAATAATAGCTCGGGCTCTTCATCATATATCCCTTCTCCGCCAAACTGTCTTGGAGGAGATCTCAGAAGGTATGTCGAGATTATCTTTTTTCCCATCTCTTCCCTTGGCCATGAGGATATTAAGAACAGTATGATTCACGCCATTGTGTGGTTGGTCTAGTGGGTCTCTTTTGGCCGCGCCTTGAAACCCCTGGATTAACTCGTCTGGCTCATGATTAACCCTATGCACTGAGCCTTTTCCAACTTGCTTAGCACAATCGTCAATTCATTCAAACGGAGCTAACTTGGACTACATTTAGGAACAAGCTCGCGGCTGCCTTGGATGAGATGCTTAGAAGGTATGTTAAGGTTTTGCAAATTTCCGTCTTTCCCTTCGGCCGTGATGATTTATGGAACAGATACTCTGAGATGGGAGCCGGTGTGCTTTTTTAGGGTGGTTTTGATTTGACCGTGTCTGATCTCCCCTGGATGAGCCCGCGTGGTTTCTTATGAGGAAAACAAAAAGAGATATCTGAGCCGTTTGGAACTTTCTTAGCACAGTTGCCAATTCATTGAATTTGGGCTAACGTAAGACTGCATTTAGGACCAAAGCCCAGCTAGTCTTCTGTCGCTCATCTCCGGTGCACATGGATTCGTCCCGACTGCCTGCGAATCAGCAACCACAAGTACAGGACAAGGCACCCCACAGGTATGTTGTATCTTGTTTATGTCTGAACTTCCC